>JAIPMN010009564.1:21378-36825 GCA_020650975.1 Apostichopus californicus | reverse complement strand
CTTCAATATCTGTTGGGCATGAGTTTAAAACTGTTCCAGTGTTACACATTAGTTCCCTGCTATCTGTTGGGCCTAAGTTACAAGCTCACTGTTTTTAAATCTCTTTCTAGTGATATGAATTGCTCCCAATGGGCCCCTGATACATCTGTTGGGCCTGTTTTTTAGAACACACTATTAATTAGTGTGTTTCTTTGCAGTGTCAAGCACTGGCTCTCCCAGTATCTTGGTGAAGTCATAGGTAGGATGTTTACAACTTAACATCAATACAATCTTTCTACATGTTTCTTTCTAGTGTCACACACAAGCTCTCTCAGTATCTTGGTGAAGTTTTAGAAGACCATGGCGACAAACTTGCTGGAAATCTCCTTGCTAATGGAAGTAAGTTCATTAATTGTGACCTAGAAAGTTAGTACTCAGTACCCACTTCTACATAAGGAGCTCACTATTGCATGAATGTATCTTGATTGTGCTTGGTAACTTTAGTTGTGCCCGCAATGATGACACCTATCATTTTAAATTATCATTGTATAGTTGCCAACTTTTTTATATATGCTTCAAATCATATAAACCAACAATTATACAATTTTTGGGTTTTATTTGGTCTTGAGTTATGGCATTGAACAGAAAAATTGTTCACTTGCTGACATGAGTTGTTAATATTTCAGTCTTATATCTTTCTTTTCTTCAGCTGATTTGACATCCTATATGACGAGGTTCCAGTGGGATTTAGCCAAATACCCTATCAAACAACCTCTCAAAAATATAGCAGAAATAATTAGCAAAGTAAGTAAGCTAGCAAATAGTCACTCAGAAATATAGCAGAAATAATTAGCAACTTAAGTAAGCTAGCAAATAGTCACTCAAATATATAGCACAAAATATTTAGCATAGTAAGTAAGTGAGAAAATAGTCACTCAGAAATATAACAAAATGTAATTAGCAAATTAGTTTAACTAGAAGTTGGTCATTCAGAAAGTGTAGAAGAAATCTTTAAAAAACTAAGTTAACTAGAAAATAGTCACTAAGAAATACAGCAGGAATTGGTAGCAAATTAAGTAAGCTATCAAACTGTTATTCAAAAATATAAGCAATAGTTAGCAAAGAAAGTAAATTAGAAGAAAGTCATTCTGAAATATAGCAGTGTGTTAGGGTTAGCACTAAAGTATAATATGTATTATGTGGTAAGGTGTCAATAGTTCACTTAATAAAAAGATATTTCAGAATGATTTTCAGTGAATGTTAATATATATTATCCTTACATGTACTCACTCAGCATAATGTTACACATTTATTAATTTAAGACAAGGGGGGGAAAAAACGGCCCTTATGTCAGATATCAAAATACATTAAAAAAAAGTCTCTAATATTTTTGATATGCAAAATTCTCATATATATATGGTCATCATGTTGCAATGACAGATAAAATAAAGTTGCATACTGATTTTGATCTGCTTTTATTCATGGTGGGCATTTTTCATCTATAAATTTCTATGCATCATATTGTATGTTTTGCTGTCTTTTCCTTTTAAACATCTGCAGCAAGTTTCTCAAGTGGATGCAGATTTGAAGACTAAAGCCCATTCCTACAATAACCTCAAGGGAACCCTCCAAACTCTAGAGAGGAAATCAGTGTAAGTACAAGGTATATATTGGCATTCTGTCGTCTTCGGAAAGGCTTTATTCTTCGAACTGATAGAGGGTTAGATAATATCTTATTAGCGCCTGGGATTATGTCACATGACCCTCAATGGTTGGTCATGTTTGCCTACTGTGGAGTGAGAGTTCCACATGATTTTAATTTTGATGGTCACCTGGTTTTCAACATTGGTACCTGGTTTGCTACAGGATAATTTTGTACTGTTTTAATGAAATAATAATTTGACATTTGGTTGTTCTTAACAGTGGTAAGCTTGCTATAAACCAGAAGTTTCTGGAGAATTGGTTGAATATTCTAGATGGGTTCCCCCGTTTGCCTTGTCTTAACTTTCACCCATGGTACCTATTTGCCATGATGTGATTAGGTGATAATCATGTTTGGTTTCTTATTCTCCTAACTTAACAGTGGTAGTTTGCTGACCAGGAATTTAGGAGAATTGGTTGAATATTCTAGATGGGTTCCCCAGTTTGCCTTGTCTTACTTACACCCATAGTAGGCCTACCTATTTGCCATGTTGTGATTGGGTGATAATCATGTTTGTTATTCTGGTTACTTTACAGTGGTAGTTTGCTGACCAGGAATTTAGGAGAATTGGTTAACAAGGAGCATTTCGTCACCAACTCAGAATACTTGACCACTCTGCTTGTCGTTGTTCAGAAGTAAGTCTTTAGAACCGTCGTATTTATCTGCAGCCTGCCCTCTATGGTTATTTGTTCTTCATGCCAAGAGGACCCTGGTGAAGTTGACCCTTGATCTAGCTCTTTTGTGGTCACTTTTTATTTGTTGTTAATTACTTCATTTTAATTGTTTTCTTTTTTGCAGAAAATATATTTTTGATTCCTTGCTGGAGGCAGAAGGAATCTATGCAATCGATGGCATGTGTGGGTGTGTTTGTGTATGTGACAAAAACTGGATGTTGGATTAACTTCATACTTGGTATGTGGATCCATCCTATTGAGAGCGAGTACCCTATTCTTTGCTGTGAAGTTCAATGGTCATTTGGGGTCAGCAGAGGTCAAAGCCTGAAAACTTTGTACACATGATAACTCAAAAAGAAGTCCATTTCAATCAACAGATTTTCTTTGAAGAAAACTGTAGGAATGAGGTTATTTCTACTCTTTATCAAATAAGCCTAAGTTTGTTTTGATTGTCTACTTTCAGATCCTGTGAAGATGATTGGAACAGCAAATATGAAACTCTCTCGGACATGGTGGTACCACAGTCATCAAAGTAAGCCACTAGATTGGTCTCAAAGCCTTATTCTGCATTCAGTTTTTTACCAGACTGCTGATCACCACTCTCCTTCTAACATGAATGGATTGATTTAGTCTAAACTGAAGACAGATTGTGTTTTAAATGGAAATTGCACCAGAAATCATGGAGTTAGGCACAGACTTTGTTAATTTTTGTTAGACACAAAATGTTCCGTATTTGATGTTGCTGTTAATATAACTCAGTCAACTACGTATGTAACACAGGAGCAAGTCAAATAGGCCGGATCCAGCAGTGCTGCAATAAAAATAACTAACCTGCCTATCGGCTGGACCCAGTCACTCGCTTACTGTATTTTATGAGAAAGAAAATTCTCCTTGTTATAGAAGGAATAATATGTGTTATTTTATTTTTTCTTCCCTCTTCTCAGGAAAATCTCGTCAGATTCTGAACATTCCCTCTTCACAGTGACTCTCTTCAAGAAAGTCGTTGATGAATACAAGCTGCATGCCAGAGAAAACAAGTAAGTATGATGAAATGATATTAGGTAGAACAATGAGTATGCAAGACATTCAAATTGAAAATAATTATAATGAATGTGCAAGACATTAAAATGAAAAATAATTATAATTAGTATGCCAAACATTAAAGTAAAACATAATTACAATATTGCCTAGAAAGTGAAGTGATCTGGACACAAATGAGTTCTTTTGTTATTTTTTTCTTTTTCAAATTATGACTGTCTGTATCAGGATCCTTTGCCAGTGTAATTGTAATTACAATCTGGGACAGTTGTCCAAGGCTGCTAAGTAGATGTCATTATGGTCAATCTTCAATTACATATCATCAATAAATTAATCTGATTAAAACAATCCTAGCGGAGATGATGACATAGTCAATGATATGATGTCTCGATTATTATAACACTGACTTGTTCTGCCAAGAATTGTTGCTGTTTACTGCAGTAGACATCTAGTCACAAATAGAAATTAAGATGCTGCTCAAATAAGATGCCGTTATCTCCTAACCTTCTAGTTTTTTTTTTTCATTTTAAAACAGCATAATGTAATAAATTTAATCCTAATGATGCATGTTTTCTTCATGAAGTAAAGATTAGTTTCTGAATACAAGAAACTCCATCGCTGAATAACCATTTCCCTGATTCAAAATTCCTCTTGTTAGATTTATTGTCCGAGACTTTACTTATAGCGAGGAGGAAGTGGCAGCTGGGAAAAACGAACGAGACAAACTGACTGCGGACAAAAACAAGCAATATGTAAGGATTACTTCTTTATCAGTGTATGAATACTGCGTGATAAGGGTTACTTTTTTTATCAGTGTATAAATACTGCATGATAAGGGTTACTTTTTTATCAGTGTATGAATACTGCGGGATAAGGGTTACTTCTTTATTAATGTATGAATACTGCATGATAAGGGTTACTTCTTCATGAATGTATGAATACGCTGTGATAAGGATTACTTCTTTATCAGTGTATGAATACTGCGTAATAAGGGTTACTTCTTTATCAATGTATGAATACTGTGTGAACACCAAAACCCGTTGTTTTCTGTGGCGTTCAACTAAGGCCATTTGAGGTACAGGTGGCATGGCAAAGTCTTGCAGCATTTTGATTTGTCCCTGGCAACTATTGGTCACAGATATACTGCGTGATTAAACTATCATTTTTTCAAGGTCAACAGTGGTGAAAACTTCTGTTGACTATTATTAACATTTAATGTTGTAAGGAACTAATTGAAATAAAGTTGTGGATATTACTCACAGATACTCTCCATTTGCCATGCAAGTTCAAGATATTGTCCATACCATGTTGCGTTAATTGCCTTTTATTACAATTGCCTTTCACACCCACATCGCCTCACCCAGATCCGAACTTTGAATATTGAATTTTCAGTCAGCTATTTGGAGGAATTAATATCTTCCAAAATAGATATGTAAATGTTTATATATTTTGTTTTAATTATCTCGTTTCAGGGTCCTTTGGTCAGATGGTTAAAGATTAATTTCAGTGAATGTTTTACTGCCTGGATCCATGTGAAGGCTATCAGAGTATTCGTGGAATCAGTATTAAGGTGAGAGACTTTTTTCTTCTTTGATTGAATGATGAGAAGGTAGTCAACGATCTGGCTTTTTGCCCCCCTTCCATTCACCAGTAGGCAAGTGATAGAGAATGTTAACATTCAAAGAAATTTAAATATTCAAATCAGGTATATGTTTGGAACATCAATGGCCCTGGATTCATTCATCTGGTATCGCATCTTGCATGATAGTCTACTCGCCTGAAACATTGAAACATTGATCCAAATGTAGTATTTGTAAACAAAACCGGTAAACTTGTATTTTGACTATTTTACGATCAACAACACTCTCGTAATAATTGTTAATATCGCTATGCAAAATATAAGCTTTAGATAATTCCCTGTATTTCTATTGTTTGCTGGTAGTATCCAAATGGGTGACAGCAGCTATGATGATTAGGGAGAGGGGGGGGGGAGGGTCGGGATGAGGTGAAGTGATGGAAAACAGGAGGTGGGGAGGAGGTAAAACATATTTGTTGTATGATAGTGCTGGTATAACATTTCTGTTGTCGATTAATTATTAGTATTCCAATTGCAGGCCAGTTCCATTTTCTGTTGGAAGGGTGGTAGCATTTTCTGATTTTTAGGGTGGCTTTCCTCTTTGTGTATATAATTTATTTCACATTAAAATATCCATAGTAGACCCTAATCATCCTATCCCTATGCTTAGCTGCATTTATGAACAGAACTGATTCTCCTCTGCTCGTCTTCTCCTGCTTAGGTATGGTTTGCCCGTCAACTTCCAGGCCATGTTACTCCACCCTTACAAGAAGACACAGAAGAGATTAAGGGAGATGTTGAAAGATCTCTACTCCCACCTCGACACTAGCGGTACAGCAAACACGGTCTCAGAGGTATTGTCCTTTATATTCAGTGAAACCATTATTACCTTAAACAGTTCAGAAAACCATGAGAATAATGGATTTATTTGGCAATGCAATTCGTGGACATTATACTTCAATGCACTATTGGGACACAGGTTAGCCTGTCATTTGGTGAGCAATGTTAGGACGAAGTCACTTGATTTTGAATATTAAGTGACTTTCAAATATGGATTTCAAAAATGAAGTTTGAACTATGAAATTCATCAAGATTTTCCCCCATAGAGATAATATGGTGACATGAGTCAATGACTTTACTTGAGAAATGTTAGTTGTGGGTATGACTTGACTTACACTCATGTTAGCAAAAGTTTCAGACCTAATAGTGTACATAGCAATTAAGATGTGTAAAATATTTTAATTTAATTCAACAAATTCTTTAGTTTCAGTAGACTTCGTTGGGTGCATCCAGATGTCTGCCAAATTCAACCAATAATAACGTTTGATCCACTGTATATATATAGATGCAGCACCACATTGGCTGTTGTAAACATTTTAAACCTGATCAGTTGAATGTAATGTCCTCGTTTTTCTTTACAGGCAAACTTTGACCTTCCTGGCTTTATGGTCAACAATGAATATTATCCATATGTGTACTACCCTATCAACATCAACTTCTGGGAAAAGAAGTGAATTGTGCAATACCTCATCATCGTGAATGTTGGCACCTTGTTACACAACCCCCTCCTCAACATTTGAACTTGTGCCAGTACTGTTTCGGGGAAACTAGACTACCTTTCTTTGTATGGTTGAATGTGTGGATATTAGAGACCAGGACTGGGATAGCTGTATACTCTAAGGGTGCATGTATGTGATTGATAGGAAGAAAATATTCTGTTGTTCACTTCAGGAACCGTTTATCAAAATTCTGTCGTGTGTTATAACTAAATATATAGTGTTATAATTAAATGGGCTTCTCTCACAGCTGGGGGTGCAGCATTTTCAATAATGTAGGAGAGAGACGTTTTGTATCAAGTCAAAACGTTTCTATTGAAGGGGGTTGGGGGGTGGGGCAGGAGGCTGTGAAGGAAACTTTCATGAAAATTGCATGCTAGGTGTATCTGTTATTTCGAATGGACAGCAAAGTTTTCGGAATGAAGATTACTTTGGGTAGGAGAATGCCACTGGAAATTCCACCTCATGTCATATTTAATTTGAATCAGTTTATAACTTGTTCATGATTTTGTCAGACACGTTCGCAACTATTCTTGCAATTGTTTTCATTTTTTTTTTCTCCAAAGCCAGTGCTTCGTAATATATTGTCCGTCAACAGATGCTGGTTCTTGTCAAATTAAATATGATATAGTTATTGAAAAAAAAAATATTTAGTAAGTTAATTTTATGGAATGAAGGTGGGTAGAGTTTTATCGAATGTGGTGATAAAGTATTACAATGGAGTACTGTGATAACAAAAATAATACATATATATATATATATTCCTTGTTTGTATTTTGTGAAGGAACCCATGTTTGTCTGGGGTGTGTACTAGGGAGTCTAGGGGAGGCTTTTCATGTGTTACTTTGCATGCTGCACAATTAGGTTACATGGTTAGAAGATTGATGGGGGCAGTGGAGGGGTTGGATGGGTAGGAGAGCACTCAATTGAGATAGAACTCAAACATGTGATGTCAGTCATTCAAGGGCATCAGTATTGGGTCGAATATATTAGCTTAACTTGTAGGAGTTTCCAAAATGAATTATTCACTGACATGTTAGGAGTACTGACAATAGGAGTAAACTCGGCAGAAAGTGGAGACAGACTAATGCAACTTCTTTGTAGGACTAGAATTTAGAGGGATGAGTTTAAAACTGATCCATGTATAAAGTGAGGGCATCTTTCAATAGTTTCATCCTATATTACCCACTGGGACTAGACTCCTGCATCCATCCAGGGGGTGTACTACCAAGGCATTATTAGCACAACCTTGCATTAGACCTAGTATAGTCCATTATGGAGTCCATCCTGGAAATCAACTAGTTTCTTATCTCAATGGGTTAATGATAATAGGATATTGCTTACTTATGCATTGTATTGAGCAAAAAGTTTTTTTTTATTATATTGCTACGAATCATTCCATTTCACAAACGGAGTTTAATGTAAACTAACATACAGTTTATCAGTAAATGGAAAACTGACAGATATTATAAACTATTGAAAATGAGCAAATAAATTTGTTTTTAGCAGGGCAGGCAAGTTTGGTCACTGGTTTCACATTCTAATCAATAGTTTCCTGCTCTTTTCCATGGTATATCATTTTGACAGTTATCAAACTGACCCACTCTCTTTAGTTTATTAGTTGGGTTTGTTAGGTTATTCTGTGTATTACCTTTATATCTTGTTTTGTAAGAATTTTTTTGAGTTAAGTACAATGAATGTTCATAAAGTGACAATTTTATTGGCCAAATAATGTGATCGTAGGGAAAATGCTAATACACCACCCGCAATGGATAATATAACTCGTTAGGCATTTCAAACCATTGTCCTGGTCACCATGGCAGCTAATTCGTACTAATCCCATTTTGTCTTCAAATGTATGTCCCCTTGATACCAGATTAGTTGTTGGATAAAGAAAGTAAGAGGAGTTGTGGAAAATTCCTTTGGTGAGTTTGATTTACTTTACAGATGAAAGATAACGGCCACTGTAATTCTGCATTACCATGTAGCAATGTGTCATAGAAAATAAGGGAGTTCAACGAATTTTAAAATTGTTAAATAACAAAAAATAATAAACAACTCCATTATAATATATGTGTTATACAAAATTCTTTTGTCTTTGTTATTTATTTCACCAACAATTTGTAAACATTAACATGAGACCAATGTCATTCATCAAAGTTATATTACTCATTTCTTTCACTCGGTATCGAGTGCAAATACTTTTGTGAAGAATCATCAGATATAAGCTTAATCTCTCTTGGAGTAGATTGCTGTATCTCTTGACGTATTTCCTCCACAAGACATCTAAACAAACATTCTACTCATTCCCTGTAAATTATGGAATAAATGTAGCCTACTAAATGTCAGTTTATATTTAGGTCTTATTGGCATGAGTGTGATTCTTCTTTGAAACCATTTTATTTATTCTAGATATATCAAAATATGAACTCTTCCCCAGAGCTTATCATATGTTCCTCTCTGACAAGACTGTTCTGCACTGCCCCTCCTCCCTCCCCCACATCTTTCCAAACCTGTAATCCAACTTGGTTACTTCACTCGTTTGCCTTAACAACTAGCTACATGAGAAACTGATGCCAATGAAGAATGGGGTTGCCTACTATACATGCTGTTTGAGAAATGAACTGTTTGTGGAACTGAAGATGACCATGTTAGCCTAACAGGTAACATGTATTTGAAAACTTTAAACCTAAGCTTTACATAGTAAACTACCTTCTCTTTGGTTGCAAAAGTTAGCATATAAGTAGGGCATCATATCTTTTGTTTCCTGAATCAAGTGATATGTAGGACTTTGTGACTGCTTCAATGGAAATCAAATGAGAAAGATGTGAAATTGGGGAACACATTGGCCGGTCTAGGAAAATTAACAAAGTACATTGTCCCATGACAAGTAACAGGTAAGTTGCAAGCAAGAAATAGCTGGCTCTGTTTTTGTGTCTTCTAGAGATCACATGTAGACCCAATGGACATTATTATTGTCTCTTAATGGACATTATGGCAACAAATCCTCCATTTAAGCAGTATTGGAATTAAGCAACAGCAATCGTTAAGCAGTAAATTTCTCGAGAGACCTTCAAATTTACCACTTACTGCATCAAATATTTTCGGGGCCGTCAACTCAAAAAAGACAGAGAATTTTTCTTCCAAATTTACAGCTCTCTGTGAGTCTAGCCTCGGTCACTACCCTTAACATTGAACACTTGTCGGTTGCTGAGCCTTTTTTAGAGCTTTCTTGTTAACTCCTGATACTAAAACAGGTGGTACGAAGCTGGTAAAACATTTAGACAACACCTCAACATTGCAAGTACGAACTCGGTACTACAAAAAGAAAGTTTAAATATCAGTCGTATCTTTCGACAGCGTTGCTCCAATCCGTTGCATAACCGTTCCATAATAATTTGATTGCCTGCTTGCTCTATGCGTCTTGTTCAAAGTCGGGATTCTTCCTCAGGATCACAAACCCTTCCACAATCGGCGTTAAAGGAAGATCTGAAAGGAGGTGGGTTAAGGAAATGATTATCATGTTAGCCTGTGTAAGAGATTAAGAGCATTTGGAACAACACTCACTTCCACAAATGAAATGTACCTTGGCAGAGGTGTGGTCAAAAGACTGAGCTGGAAGCCATCATATGCAAGCCTTAAGTTGTACGAAACAGCCTTAAAAGCCTAAACTTACACAAAACAGTGTCCTTGTGCCTAAAACAGAGTAAACTTGCTATAAAACAGCCTCAAAAATGACTAAACCAGCCTCCAAACTAGCAGTGTGGAATACTGTTTCTCTTCAACATAAGTTTGTCACCAGAAACTTGTTTTTAACTAACAATGAGTTACCAGTTCATCCCGACTGGACAAAGACAAACAGGAAATAATGCAGACTGCCCTAAATCAGATTCTGTAACTTTTTTTCTATTTCCACAGATATGAATAGTTCCATAAAAGTGGATATTTCCACCATAAAATGGAAATGATTCCAAACAGATGTAAATTGATTGATAATAAAGGATACATTCTTCAGTGGCTAGTTCAGCTCTCTCTCCGTAAGCCAGTAGGACCGGAGTAGTGTGTGTTTGGAAACCGGTTATCGTCTTCGGCTTACCAGCTTGACCTACGACATCCACGGACTGTAAGAACGAAGAGAAGTGTTTAACCCACTTGATCATCATTGGTCTTACTCAAGCTGGCACTGGGCAACTTGTACCCACTGTTTCAAATTTTTCTGACTTTTAATTAGAAAGGTTCAAAATGTGAATGGCCAATTAATGAAACACTTTTTAAAATTTCTATGACAAAGTCTAGTTTGTTAAAAATAGATATGAATCTTTAACAAGAGAAGGTGAATAAGGTTCTCTGGCTATGTCATTTTCTCTTTGTGATATGTGAGCATCAGGGCAGATTTAAAAATCTTTAAACAATGCTTGATATTTATTTATTTATTTATTTTTTTGAGGTAGTTCTGACAAAATACAGTGGAAGTAATTCCTCAAAGGTGATTTAGTCATCTAGCTGCTCCAATTAGAGAACAGACAGGCTAACTGTTGCTAGTGCAGGCCTTTAACCATTCCAATCTTTCATGTCAAATTAAGAAAATGATTATAACTTCACATTTGGTACCATTTTCATCTAGGTACTCTTCAAAATCATGTTTTCCTCTCCTTCTACAAAGGGGAGTTAGAAAGACTCTTGCCCATGGCAACTTGTCCTGCTTTCTTCAGATAAAGTATTGCAATCCTAAACTATTATTAAGTTTGATAGGAGGTAATGATAGTAATCTTACCTGCCCGACCCTGACTTGAACTGGGAGAGGTCGCAATTCCTCATCGAATGTAACCAACATCCTTGGTCTCATGGCTGTGACTAGACTGTACATAAGGTAATGACTTCTTCCGAGAATTGCTGTGGGAGACAAGTCGTTGGTTGTTAGCAATCTTTAGAATACCGTTACATAATACCAAGCACATCTTTAGAATACTGTTACGTAATACGGAGCACATCTCTCTTAGAATACTGTTACGTAACAGGGAGCACATCTCTCTTAGAATACTGTTACGTAACAGGGAGCAGATTTCTCTTAGAATACTGTTATGTAATACTCACTGGTCTTAACATCCAAGCATGCTACTGTGGTAGCTAGAAGCCCTGCCAGGGAAACTTGACTGAGAAGCTGGCGGTCGCTGTGGTAAGGGCAGAGGGTAAGAGTTCCTTTACCCAGATGGGTAAGACCTTGGGCCAATCGGACCATGAATAAGTTGGCTGGGTCTTTGGCATGGTACTGGGCCAACTGACGGAGCATTGCTGCAAGCCTTGCATTGTTGGTCCCTGTGGATGGAATGAAAGATGAATAGGAATGAACATTTAGAACTAATTATGCTTCACCTTTTATCAAAATCATTTAGTACTCTTTTCAAATTTGAAAGGAAATGTGGTTTAACCCCCTAACCTACCCTCCCCTTTCCGTACCTGCCTCTCGAGTCAACCTCTTATCTGAAGTACAGTGAAACAGCTGTGGGCTGTATTGAAAATCCCCCTCATTCCCCCGCCCCTACCATGCCCTTCCCCTTTACCTCTCCTTCCCCGTCCTGTGAATTTTACCACATAATGTGATCTTACCTGCTCCTACAATGCCGAGTGCAAATATTGCATTGTGGGCCACCTCCGAGTCCGTGTCGTGAGAAAACTTGCTAAGCGTGTCCAGAATTTGAAGCTTGGGATTTGATACTGAGAGAAGACCCAGTGCTAGTGGAACAGACCTTCGAATGACTGGCTCACCGTAACGGAGCTAACAGAGGAAAAAAGAAATGAGTCAAATAATTTAAAATCATTCTTTATGGTACAGACAGATAAAGAAAAAGCAGAATATAGAGGAACTTCAGCTTCAAGAATTTGTTCAACTGATGATGGATTGGTGGTTTTTGAGAGTACATATACTGTATATTAAAGAATAGGTAATATAAGTTATGACAAAAGTCAGTGAAATGCATCTACACCCACAAGCTTAGGCTCCAATATACCCATATACTTAATGTGTTAGTCTATCTAAGTGGCTTAAATGAAACTAGCAAACCAAAGAGAAAAAGTCCTCATCATAAGCATAGGTGTCAACTTCCTAAAATACTTTATGTGTAAGGCTACCTACCTGGCTTAAACAAGACTGGCCTTACTAAAAGAGAGACATTTCTCACTGAGGATAGATAGCATCCTAAGTATAGGTGTAAACTTTCCTATATACTTTATGTGTTAGGCTACCTAACAAAACTGGCCTAACTAGACTTACAAGATGGCCAAAAGACCTGAGTGACATCTCCGATCCTATTTCTTCTCCCATGGAGATGAGGGCGATACCCAACACTGCAGCTGCTTGGTGAGCGGCCAGATGTTCTACAGTGTCCTCTGTTTTCTTATCTGCGTCCTTCTTGTCACCTTCCTTCTTGTCTTTCTCCTTCTCGTCCTTCTCCTTTGCTTCGATGTGTTCGCTGCAGATGTGTAACAGGTGCTGGATCTTCAACACGTTGCCCGTACCTGTCGAATGAAATGTTCCAATGATATCTGTTGCACTACTTGCGATAATAAATGACCGACTGTCTAATATTGTTGCTCTCCAGACACTTGATATGGGATGATTTTTTTTGGGGGGGGGGGAGAGGAGTTGGAGGCAGACGGAAAGGTTGCCCCAAAAGATTACTGAAATTCTAAAGTAAAAGTAAAATTTATAAAGCGCATAATCAGCAAAGCTGCTCAAAGCGCTTTACAAGTGTAAAACTTAAACACAAATAGTAACAAACAAACAAAAATTAAATATATAGAACAAACAAACAAAAAAAAACAAAAAAATGTAAAACCCTACAAAATATCGTAGAAAACTGGACACTAAATTATACATTTTTTATAATATAAAGATCAGATCATATCCAGCTGTCTTGATATTACTTGCCCAGCTATTGATTGATGAAACTATCCCAAAAATTTTATTGATCGACTTTTCAATAAATTAGTCACCAAACACAAGAAGCAGTGATAAAAGTAAAATCTATTTACCTGCATATGCACAAACTTCCACCAGAGTGTGAGCAAAAAGCTTAAAGGGTTCTGGAAGAACATCGAGGGTAGCGAGAGTAGCATCCACTGCCTCTTGTTTACCTGTAAGGGGTAATGCACATGAAAATAATTTATTATAATGGAAATACATAAATGAAATTATATGAATGGAATTATATAAATGGCAGTATATGCATAAAACTGGAATAATATTAATGAGATTTTGGTAATGGAATTTTATCAAAGTGAGTTATAACACTGTTACTCAATATACAGATATGTCTATACTAACAGACACTGTGGTTATTTAACACCAAGCTCAAATATACTTCTTTTTGTTTTCCTACAATGAAAAATTTGTTTAATGTATTTCTTGAAAAATTAAATTCCAATTTAAATTCATATCAATGTAAATACACTACAGTTGTTGGTATATTGTTAATTTCACATCTCCCTTAAAGTAATGTTACATCCTTATCCAATCCAAGGTCAATAGTAGGAGTAAACATAAAGCAAACAAAGACATTTCTTCTCCATGTGAAACTATGACATCAAACCTGTTTGCTTCAATTTTACTACGTTATCAAGTCTGACAATTTCAACTCTCATTATCTCGAAAAAATACTACGTCGGAAATTATTGCAACTTTCGTCAAGATTCTCGGATTATGTTACTCCTTGATCAGTCGACAAGCAGTCTGCCCAAGACATTCCTTGTCATACCTTGTTCCAAACTTTCCAATTTCTATGTCTATCTGTCTGTCCATGAAGATGAGTAATCATAAATTTACTTTTGATTTTGAGTTATTTACAAAGAACATATTTGTTCATCTAAGTCTCTCCTTGGTGATACCTACCTAGGAATGTGAGTCCAACTCCAAGAGCCAAGAATCTAGCGAAGGTATCTTTGAGCTCAGAAGCTCCCTTCTCCATCAGTGTCTGGAGGATGGTGGAGGTCACCTCACCGTTGCAAGAACCTACAGCGATCATGCCGGCCGACAGGGCCGTCACTCCAATCACCTTGAAGGAAAACAAATCAAAAGTTTAAATTTATCTCAGGTTGCAAGACAAGAGGTTCCAGAAATTATAAGTTTGCATCATTAAATCTCAAGCACACTTGAAAAGAGCTGGAGTTTGACCTGACACATAAGTAATAATTAATGCAATTCATAATATTGAAGGAATCAATATTATTCAAAATTGTCAAATTTGTCTGTCAAAATTGTCATACAATTCCACATAAATCTTAATATGAATTTTTTTTTTTAATTGTAGAGGAATTGTGCCAAAGGAATATGATTTTTGTTCACTCAGGAAACTATTGTTTTCACCTTATGAATATTAATTCATAAATAACTAATGATTCTTATCTCTGATAAACTCAAATGCAACAGTTTTAACGGACTGCCAAATCGTCAAACTTTTTAAGTTCTTACGAAGATTTCCAAATCTACCGAGTAATTTGAAAGGAAAAAAGAAAGAAATAGAAATTATTTAGTGATGATGGTGATAAAAGCACAAACACCACTTTTTTTGGCTTTTGCTTTTTTTTTTCATCTGAGACTCTTACTACATTGAGCAACGCTTGTCAGAAATTTTGTAATATAGTGGACATTCTCACCTCCATTGTCGACTTTGGGTCAGACAGAGCCGGAAGTATCAAACTTATAACATCTTCTCTGTTAGATCCAGCATAAGCAAGTCCGAGCCTTGATTAGCAGAACAAGAGAAAGGAAACTACGTGGTTGTACATACTGTGAGCTTAAATTAATGGATAAGTCTCTCCCTCAAGCATATCCAGGATGTGGCAAGAAAATTAGTTTAAGAAACTATAATATCCCCCCACCCCTCCACAGGATACGGCAAGAAAATCAGTTTAAGAAACTATAAT
>JAIPMN010009564.1:197-21368 GCA_020650975.1 Apostichopus californicus | reverse complement strand
AGGATGTGGCAAGAAAATCAGTTACGATAATAAGATAATAGAAACGATAATACCCCTCCACACACCAAAAAATATTGTTATATCTGATAAAAGTGTCAGGTCACAAATGCTTGTATGTTAAAAAATAATTTGGAATACAAATTTTTACTGTTTTGGTGATGGTAATTGTTTTTCTATTTAAGCTAAATTGATTTAATTAATATAATTAGTGTACATTAACTAAGCAACGAATTATTCATCAAAATATCGGTACCAGCGAGCTATGTCTGTGGTTTGCTTTACTGTATTATCAGTTTCAGACTAACATATAAGAAAACATTGCATTTAGGTTAATTGGTGTTCCGAAGTGAAAACAACACTTTTGTTATAATCAACAGTATGCCACCTCCTACAAGATCCACTGATGTATTACGTTGTAGGATGTTAAACATTTTAATATTGTGAAAGTATTTCTTCTTTCCCACCCATTATCCCCACCCCCCCACCCTTCCTCTCCTCAAACAGAAACATGAGCACAACACTTGATTAGCTATCTCAATTATTGAACAACTACATAACAAACCATGTGACAATTAACATGAATGTTATCAATCTGTCAGCATCATTACATTTTTTAATTAATATTTTACTCACCCTAGTATTGACCCAAGCCTCATAGACATATTGTTGTGCAGAACAAAATCAGATAAGAGAGCCAGGGCTGGATCGCATTCATTCCTGACGCCAGAATTAACGATACCACAGGCCAACAGAGCTCCTGCCTGTAAGTTAAGAAAATGGTAATTAAAATTAATCTTGCTTGCATCAGTTAGAAAGATCATACCGATATCGCTCTTTAGTTAAGTCATTATCAATCGTTACACATTATCATCATCATCATATCATCGCCCTCGCTCCGCCATCGCCCTCGCCCTCGCCATCGCCATCATCATCATCATCATCATCATCATATCATTATGATAATGATAATGATCATCATGATCATCGTCATCATTACGATTTTACACTGACATATATCGGGCTAATCGCTAAAATTAAAAAAATCAGTATCATTCAGTAAAAATCAAATCAGTAAAAATCTGATTTAAAAAAAATCAGTGTCCTGGCAAATCTGAGTAACTTCCTTCGCTTATAAACAAAACTTATGTCAATTTCTAACAACGACGAAAGGATTTCCAAAAAATTGAAGCTCTATGGGTTAGCAAAAATAGTTAAGTGATACTATCAAGATGGTTGTTTACTCCATGAAGAAAATCTTAGAGTGACAGTTTTGCAATGTTTGAAATTATATTGTTTATGTCGACTTAATCCCTTCTCAAGCAAGAAGGATTTTGTCATTTGATACACAAATATATATCGTTGGAATTAATCATCGATTAACATATCTCATCAGGTGATTTAATTGAGGTGGGCCACTGGGTTGGGTTGTTAGAATGGGTCATTGTGGTGGGTCATAAGGATGGGTCACTGCAATGGTGAAATTGAGGTAGTACATTGTGTAGGATTAGTCATTATGGTGGGGCTGTTGGGGGTGGATGGAAGAGAATTCTAAATTTTCAAAATGCTGTAGTGTACATGGTAGTATGATACAAGCGGTTTTTAGACACATTGCAACACACGAGTAAGATTTCCACTATGTCCCTTATAAGAGTTACTCCTGCATCATGAGAGACAGTATTTACAACATGTCTATGTTCTTGAAGAGATCACAGCTGGATGATCTGACTCACCTTAATATAATCCTCAGATGAGTAGAGATATTTATCAATCTGCGTCAGACCTCCATCGACATCCCAAAGAAGGACCAAGCCTAACGAGGCAGTAGTACTCAGCATACCTGCATAAAACAATGAAAGGCATATAAATCAGGGCTTATTATGTGTCTCATTAATCAGATGGCTTGCAGCTTGGATGGGATATGAATGACAGGAGGTCAAAGGTCACAAGTAGGTTGGGTTTCCATCTTCTGATACATTCCTCAAGCCAACTTGAAACTGTGTAGTCTTGTAAAGTAATTTCATCACAACCAACTGGATAGAATATAGCTGTCTAAACATCAAACATTCTTTCCTAAATCCAGGCCTGATGTGAGTTGAAAGAGGACAGGGGAGAGAAGGGAGAGAAGGGGAGGGAAGGGGGGGGGAATACAGCCATAGGACCTAGGCTTCCTTAGAGGGTCGGAGAAATATGGGTTAAAGAATAATGTAATTAACATTTGTATAGTAATGTCATCGGAACCAACTGGAAAGAATATAGCTCCATCTAAACATAAAACATGATTTCTTCATTTGCAAAAGTATACTTTTGAAGGAGATAAAGAAGACTTCAAAAAGAGGACCGACTGACATATATTTGTCCTCGGGCCCAACCCGACCCACAATGCACCTGCATAAATAATGAACTAAGAAGTAGCGGTTCAAAACTGTTCGAATCGTGGTCAGCACTCATCGCAATGCTAGAGCCCCTCGCTTGTCTTACCTTGTTCTTTGTTCTTATAAATCCATTTATTTCCATCCTCGGTTATGAGTTTGTCTTTTCCGAAGCCGCAGTTGACCAGACCGTTGACAAAGGAAGATGCCAGATTCTGACGAGCCGAATCTACCTGGCCGGTTCCACCAAATGTTGGCCCTGGGGAGCAAAGATGAATTCAATTCCATTTTATGAAATACATCCTGTGTCCTCATATGTCTACCTCAGATTAATCTCAAAGTGAATGATACAGATATTAAGTTGTAACAACGTCTACGACGAGTTCACAGCGATTTCGGACTATTTTTGGGCGAAAACAACTTTACAGCATTTAATTGAACTTTAAATGGTTTCACGGAGAGAATATATCATCTTGAAGTCAACGGAACTTTATAATCATTTCTTTGCGTGGAGCTCCATAGAGCTAGGCTTCCAAAAAAGCATACCAAATTAATTTATATCTCTACCGAGCTACAGGGGATATATCGCCATAAACCAAAACTGCCAGGCCACCAGTAAATAACTTTAATCTCACCCAAAAATACTACTTACTGCTGTTCTCAAGATGACTTTTATAAATATCTTCTGGTACTTTGGGATCCATAATATCAAGCTGTGAGAAGAAGAAGAAGATAAGAAAACAATTACCTATTACTGGACACATTCATCTGGCAATCAATACAAAACAACATCTACTTTAGAATCTTCCATTGCAAATTAGGGGTTTTGAAGCTAAAGCAGCTCATTATTAAATGCCTTCCATATGTTTGTCATACATTGATGTACAATGGAATATTTTGTATTCCATAAAGCACTGTAGTTATATGACGAAATATGTAAATTCACAAGATCATATTGGTTCTCCTGGACATTTGATTTTGTTCATTTTTTTGGTTTGCTTTGCCACACTTTTATTAATAAAAAAAAATTTAATAATTGAAGAAATTAAAGGATCTCCCAACTTTTGCCCATGGATCTCTCTCCAATCCAGACACTGATATAATACTTTAAATCCACATGTTTTGGAGTTTCAAAAGATTCACACTACTGCAAGCCACACTCTTGTTAGAATAACAATAGTGAGGAAATCTAGAAGTGAACAACTATCACAAAAGCAGAGACCTTCACCCCTCCACCACCCATACCAAAATGCACCCCCCCCACCCCTCTGCTAGATAATGCTATAAATAAACCCAATGATACCCACCTCTCTTGCCAGAGACAGAAAGTGTGTATTCAACTGACTGTTGGACATAATCTCTACCAGTTCTTCGCCGTCGTCAAGCTCCTCGGCCGACTCCAAGAAGATCTGCTGACAGCCTAACATATAGGCTAGCTGTTTCTGTACATGTCTATGGGGAGAGCAGAATAATGGATTGCACTAGTGAGATTCTGCATTTTAACATGTCTGCCTTATAGTACCATGCAATTACTCCAAGAACATCCTCGGCCTAAACATACATGGAGTGATAGATCTGCTGGCAGCCTAACATATAGGCTACAGTAGCTGTTTCTGTACATGTCTATGGGGAGAGCAGAATAATGGATTGCACTAGTGAGATTCTGCATTTTAACATGTCTGCCTTATAGTAACATGCATTCACTACAAGAACATCCTCAGCCTAAACATACATGGAGTGATAGATCTGCTGGTAGCCTAACATATAGGCTAGCTGTTTCTGTACATGTCTAGGGGGAGAGCAGAATAATGGATTGCACTAGTGAGATTCTGCATTTAACATGTCTGCCTTATAGTAACATGCATTTACTACAAGAACATCATCGGCCTAAACATACATGTGGTGACATATCAGCTGGCATCCTAACATATAGGCTAGCTGTTTCTGTACATGTCTATGGGGAGAGCAGAATATCAGATTGCACTAGTGAGATTTAACATGTCTGTCTTATAGTAACATGAATTTACTAAAAGAACATCATCGGCCTAAACATACATGGAGTGATAGATCTGCTGGCAGCCTAACATATAGGCTAGCTGTTTCTGTACATGTCTAGGGGGAGAGCAGAATATCGGATTGCACTAGTGAGATTCTGCATTTAACATAACTGCATTATAGTAACATGCAATTACCACAAGAACATCCTCGGCCTAAACCTACACAGGTCGACAGATCATTTGAAGTAGCTGCTCCTGGCCTCTGTAATGGTTTACAACTAGAACTCAGATGTTTTGCTTCCCTCACTTCGTTAAAAAAACTCATCTGATGCGTCAAGCATTCATCAATGTTAACCAATAGTTATTTTATTCATTCATATTTGTTTTCTTTTCTGTTTCTCTTCGGCGCCTTGAGCACCCTTCCGGGTGGATATGCATGTGTTATAAAATCTCCCTTCTAACTGTTATGATTATAGTAAACCGTTTAACAATTATGGGATGCTGAATTAAAACTTTGGTTGGTTCCTGATAAAACATGCCTGTTTAGTAACACATAAATCCAATTATCCTCTGAGGTTTGCATGTCCCAAGTGTTGGGTGTGTTCTAATGACACACACCGACTAGTGACACATGAGTGATGTAATGTGGTTCAAGATTTATCACTAGGTTTATAGTATTAGGTTCTTATTAACCATGATTACTGGTGAAAACATCCATATAAGGATGTACTAAGGATATTTTCTTTATGGTTTTACATAAACACTCCAAATTGTGAATCACTTCAAATGCACTGTTACATTTGCAAACACAGAACCAGTTTTGTTAACTTAAAGGGTGTGAAGACTTGCGCACAAAGAAACGTCTCATAACGTAACAGATGTGTCAGACACCACCATCGATCACAGAAAATACACACACAGCTTGCTGCCGTCGGTAATTAGACACTACTGTACAGTCAGTACATACAGCTATGGTCAATACCCACAGCACAGTGTACAAACGATCCAGCGATGGACATCTCAGGTCCAGCTAAAGATAGCAAGTGATCACGTTTCATAGCGACAAGCAAAAAACTTCACTTGCAAGCAACGGAAAGTTAACTTTTTCAGAGCGCGGCACACGGTTTGGGGCGAGTCTTCAATGCCTTTAAGATGCCAACATAGTACAGAAATTCTGGGAACACAAAATCTCACAGAAACATCTTATCAAATATTTCAACGGATCAAATCTGACTGCTTACTTGTCTGGACAATTGGTAAATATGTCTGTTATTAGATCCATATCGTTGAGCCTGATGGCGAGTCGTAATGCTTCCGGGTACCTCTTGAATTTTCGAAGGATGGAGAGGGCAGTCTTCAAGAGGATGGAGTCCTCTGGTTCCGGGACATAGTTTACACAGCTGATGGGGCAAAGCAAAGATCCATTGAAAAGGAAGGTCAAGAACTCACAAAAGAAATATAAAGTTTCATAAGCAATAATAAACAGTTATCAGTCAGAATAATTTTATAATTTGCTTACTAAAAGTGAATCCTTTCTCTGTCATCTCATATTTTCTTGCTGTGCTAGTTACAGCTAAAACACAAGTTTGAAGTTTCATCTCGTGAGGCATGATGCCTTTAGAAGCATTCAATACACCACAGAGAAATCTAACCTGATCATAATACATCTGGCAGAGTGGCTGTTCTACAAGAAGTTCTAATTTACAGTTACTCACCTGACCAGGTACAAGCAGACCCTGGGAAATGCACTCTCATCCACAAAAGCCTCCAGCAAGTCTAGCTTCTCCATCTCCATGAGGAGGTCACAGGCCTCCGCCTCTGCGTTATGACTCATGTGGTAAGGTATGATCTCCGTAGCTAGCTTCAAGAGGTGCTCCTTCTCTGGAGCTTTGTCCGGGTCTTCTAGGTCTGTCCAGGCCCGGCCGATCTCGCCTGCTAGATGTCTGTGAAGAGTCATGAGATGGAATGAGGAGATGATGATACTATACCATCATGGAAGGTAGAGTATGTAGATCTAATGAAATGCCCACTTATGCAACATACAGTAGGAAGAATCACAAAGAACCGTCAACTTATACTAATAAAACCACCCTTATGAAATGCTCACTTATACACATATAGGAAGAATTATTGACAATTGTCGACGATACTAATGAAAAGATCTAATGAAACGCCCACTTATACACATAGGAAGATCACAGACAACCGTCCACTTATACTAATGAAACCACCCTTATGAAACGCGCCTTATACACATAGGAGGAATCACAAACAACCGTCAAATTATACTAATGAAACAATCTTATGAAACTCCCACTTATTCACATAGGAAGATCACAGACAACCGTCCACTTATACTAATGAAACCACCCTTATGAAATGCTCACTTATACACATAGGAAGATCACAGACAACTCTCAACTTAAATTAATGAAACAATCTGATGAAACTCCCACTTATTCACATAGAAAATCACAAACTACTGTGGACCGATACTAATGAAACGATCTAATGAAACGCTCACTTTTACACACAGAAAGAATCACAAACAACTGTCGACTTCCTATATTTGGTGCATAATCCTAAACAAACAAACAAGTCTTCTCAAAAGCTTGCATGATTGTGGGATTGTACTGCAGATACTGGTGAAGGTATGCTGCAGGATGGTGGTTGGAATCACTGGGCGTTCAGTGTCACAGACGGAGAGAAAAGAGAAATTGATACACATCCCACCAGTACTTGACAATTGCCAAGACCAGTCTTTATGCCCATCAGTTGCATGAGTGAGTCCTATAGATTTGAATACAATGACCTTTATAAGCAAAGACAATATGTTTGTCCTGGCTATGTCCCTGCCTAGTACAGAATATCAAATATAGTAAAAACAAAACCTTTTGGAATCAAGACAGCATTTATCCGAAGAACAACAACAAACAAAACAGGTTCATGCAGGTGTTCTGAAGTAATTCCTTTACATACAAGCATGGATGTATGCTCACTGCCTGGCACTTTCTTAAATCTAACGACGTAACGCTAGAAGATGGTTGGACAACTGACCTGACATATTCATGACCCCAGGAGCCGATATCTTCCTTAGAGCCCAGAATTCTGTACTTCAAGCAGTCTCTAGAATCACTCATGGTCATACCTAGAACTGAAACAACGTCAGCACAAAATCGCTGAAAATTGAGGGGGAGACAAAACAAAGAAAGAAAAAATGTCTGTTAGAACAGAACAGTCACTGTTATCATTGTCCAGCAGTATGCAAGACTGTCTGTCACCTCAATTACACCAAGCCTACAGTATATTATTGCACATATATATACATATGTATGTGTGTAGGACACATACATGCTATCCTACTGTACTTCATTATAAATACTGTTATAGGTGGGTTTAACTGTCAGACTACCATACATCACATCTTTTAAGTAATCATTATACGAGTAATGAAATACTGTACACAGGAGGTTTGATCAACAATTGTAAAGGACTGACAGTCAGGACTTTACGATAGGCACACTCTCAGACTCAGTGACGCAAAGGTGGGCCTGGCACCTCAACTTTGGACAACTATAACTCAAAAAATGCGAGGACGATCCAACTTTTGGGCACCTTCCTAACTGACTTGTATTTACAAATGATGCAAGTACAGTATGAGCCAAATCCAATAGGTGACCTGCCAAGGTTTACTGACATTTGGTTGATTGTGTACGGAACCAACCGTTCTAACAATTAAAATACAGAGGACACTTTGCTAAATTAGTTATTAATCAGATGCCCTCTTGAAATCAAAATATTATCACAGAATAATATGGACATTAATTTTGTTCACTTATGCTAGGTACCACTCTTAAGTGATAATTCTGAGAAAAATTGGAATTTTGTATCATTTTCAAAGATATCTGTTTAAACTACATTATAATTAGAAAGTACATGACATTATCAATATTATGTCAACTGTTCTAAAAAGATAATATTAGCTGCACAAACAAGATGATGATATACATTTCTGAAAGTAATGAAACATTTCAGATCTTCATCTGTATGTTACGTCCCTGCAACAAACTACAGTATTGTACCTGAGGTTTCTGTCATTGTCCTTACAGACAAAAAAACATTCACATTTGAAACAATTTAATTCAAGAATGCAGTATGCTTAACAAAAGGGTCTTGCAACACCAAAGATTGTGAGATAAGCCAAAAAACAAATTTCAACCAAACTTGAACAATCTAACCTTTGGAATGTCTATTTTGGCATGTATACAGTATAGTCTTAACACTTTTGTAAGAAAAGTTGTTTACAGGTAGTCATGGAGACTGAATTTATGGCAATCTTGACTGAATGTTGCTATCATCAAGCAATGCTTCTTTGTCCTTCACACTTTTCTCTTTTCTTGCACTTCTTATAAATGTAAGTGTTTCTATATCTCTCTTTCAGTTACTTATAACTACAATTAACTTACCTTATTTTCCCCAGCAGGCATTTTTTCATAAATTTCCTTCAATGTGTCATAATGCTTTCGGAGGAACTTCAAAGGTTTGGGGACAGAGGTCATGCTGCTCGTGGAGGCCCTGATCTGCTGTCGGAGCTGTTCCAGAGCAGGCTTGTAGAGGGAGGTATCCTTTTCCTGGAGGAACAAAAAAGTAACATATTTATGCTAACATGTGCAATGCTGGACTGTAATGGTTAAAATAATGTCACTCTTTATGTTTCACATCACCAAGATCATCCTTAACTTGACAAAAACTTCAATACCAGGTCAGGTGGTGATAATTTTTTCAACATTGCAATATAGGTCAATGTTGCACAGTTATGCATCTTAGTGTATAGATGGTTCAGAGACAGGCAAGTTTAACAATTAAGTAAATATTGATAATTAATGTACATATACGAGTACAAGACTAGTAAATTGGGAATGTTCAAGAGCTTTAGTCCATGAGCTTATGAGCTAACATGTCAAAAGGTCTCGAAGTACTACTGTACTTAATTAATACTAGCCTACTGCTAATGTGTTTGCATATATCAACACTCTCTTTGATGAGCAATATTATGACTGAGGTTGATATTCATTAATCAAACAATTGATCAAGCATTAAGTCTACCATTAATATCCATAAGTAGCTAGTTAGAATCACCGACACTGCTTGGTTGTATGGCTATCTGAAAACACTTTACATAACATTAATACAGTAAAGGATCATATTTTTTTCATTGTGTCACTGGTTTTGCAAGGTTTACAGTGATGGGATACAGACTACAGAGCATTTTGGGGTTTGAAAATTATCAAGCAATGTTGTGAATGCTATCTAGTAACTGCAACTGTACAGTCTAGATATTCCATAGGCAAACTCACAACTGGGTACAGTTATTCTCCGCACATGGTACTTTCCGCTGACAAAAACATTTTTTTCCGCACACCAAATTTGTCAGCCAAAAACATCGTCGAAAATACCGGGTTTTTGGGGGATGAACAGAATGGCTTACCAAAATTAGGCATATTGAAATGATTGAGAATGATAGATATTTTGGCTCGAGCAGGATAGAGAATGTAGATTCTCAGGATAGATTTGGTTCGGAAGAGGATCGATAAGGATCGGAAGTGGCGTTGATAATTATTTTAGTTAATCAGCGTCATCACATTTGGCTGTAGTTATCAATATGGAAAAAGGTGAATCAAGCTGCCGAATGGAATAATTTGATCCCGCTAAGTTTCATCCTTTACACAGACCATATTTTAATACTTATTCCATAATTACACTACCTCCTTTTGCCTCTGCCTCTTTTTATGCCTTGTACTTCTCAACGTTATCCCTAATTACACACACCCATGCCTGAGCTAGTAAATTATGAGCAGCTTAACTTCCCTGACACAAACTCAGTCTAACTATCCTTCTTAACTTTCTTTGATACTCTCCCATGTTATTCTCATCATCCTGGATTTGGTATCCTAAAATTAAAGAAAAACCTAGTTTACATGTAGATGTGGAAAAAAAAGTTGTTTTTCGCACAAGAGATTTTTCAGCAGAAAGTAATCAGCGGAAAGTACCTTGTGCGAAGAATAACTGAAACCATCACAACGCATATAGCCATGACAATACGAACAAATTGTGGTGAAGTGCATTATCAAATATTCTTTCTTACCTGTAGTCTCTCCACCAGCATTGTCAGCTCCTCCTCCAATTGTTTATCTTCTTCTGACTGGAATAGAGCAGAATCAAATGTTTCCCATTAGTCTTCCAATGTAGACTAATTTATGACAGGTCTACTCTAAGCCTACTGACACGGTACATCTTAGTTAAAATGTATTCATTCATTCATGGATTAGGCTAGCTTACTGTTCGGACTCCACGTTAAAATTTTCACCTTTGCAAATTTTTCTCATTTGTCTAACTAATTTCTCTGGAAATTCTCAAAGCAACCGTCACAGGATTAACAGTTAATACCTTGCCTAGGCCTATGCACATATTAATTCCCCGAAAAGTACATGTCCTAGGCCCTAGGCCTACCGTACCACAAGCCGATATCCTAACACATGCATCTTGATACAAATGTAACATTAGGCCAGAGTAAACCATGACAAAGCACACATTGAACGTATCGTGAATGATTCCTTGTGGCTACAATCACTGAACTATTTTATTTTTCAACAATGGACACCAGTGTAGATTAAAATTATGTTTGCTCTATACCATTTCATTTTCTTCTTCTTCATCTTGCTTTTTCTCTTCTTTCTTCTCACTTGTAGTTTCTGGTTTCTTGTCATCTGCCATTTTTCAGTCCGTGCTATTGAGCGAATAGAAGAGAGGAGTATTTCAACATGAGATTCTAATTGCTTTACCAAACGGCGATAATAACAAAGCCGTACATGGAACGCCGATTGGATGTTCAATTTTTTTCATTACCGATCAACATGCAAAGGCAAGCGTTACAACAACATGAGAATTCACAACCTTTTTACAAAATAGTGTATTACCAAGATTAAGATAAGCAAATCCTACCGTATAAACGTGATTTGTATCGAACTGAAGAAGGCAAAATTAATGTTAATTCAGGTAGAAACACGAACCTTTCACTGTGGACAGTTCAGTGTTAGCGGTGTGGGTGTGAGCCAGGTCAATCGGTCCCCTGTAAGAAAAACGCTCAAAGTTTAGAGGTCCAATGTTACATATAAACCAGGTTTATGATTAATTCTGATAACAAGGTTGTGTTATTACTTCCCCCCGCCTGACTGACAGAGGTGTGGGATGATACTCTCACGTCACTGTTGTGACTAGAAGTATATTACGTTAATGTGAACAGAACTACATCGAGATGAAATTCACCATCCTTTTTTAGAAGAATTTGTCCTTGCTCTGTTTTGTCCCTTGATAAGTCTGTTAGCAGCTAACTGGGTGGTGATTATCATCCCAACCAACTGCATACGTCCGTTTTTTCTTTACTAGGTTCTACTTTTAAACATGAATTATAACCCGAATACTGCCATTCTTCTTCTGTACGTAAAGCGTTATGGGATGTCAAAAATGTTCGAATTGGTACATGCAAAGAGGCAAAGGAATAATTTAACTGACATGATACCTCCAAAGTAGGTTTCTCAATATGCTGCTGTACAACACACCGATTTCGCGAAATGAAAACACCGAAACAATTTGTCACATGACTGAAAAATTACATGTTATGCAAAGCGCACAATCGTCGAATGTCCTGTGCTGGGGAAGAATCCTGAAACTCTAACAATTGAAGTGAGAGCATCAAAATTAATCAGTCCAAGGCACGGCTCAATAAAATTTGATTTTTTGACAGTTTAAGACAAACTAGGCTAGGCTAGGCCTAACACTTAACAATAACAGTACGCCTCATTAATTACTGATTAGCCTTAACGTCAGCCCCAACTTAACCTTACTTTAGTCTCACTGTTACTGTTAGGCAAGATCTAACTTAGCTTCGGCCTGTAATGTGTTGACGTCTTGCCATAGACTAACGTTACTGTTGCCTGGAGGTGTACCTTAGGTACTTATTCTAGTAAAACCTCAAGTTGATTGCATTTGACATACAGTAGCCTTGGCTCGGCCAAGACTACCTATATTAAGTTCTCTAGCCACAATACTACACTAACACTGCACAGAGAACACAGGCAAGTAGCTAGGTTTGAGATTACCTAGACAGAGGCTACGTTTAATGTACTGTACTTGCTGTATGTTAAGCAGTGGCTTAATTTAGGCATATCAATTCGTCTTCATATCCACATAGCAATCAGTCATTCATTGGATGTTAATTATATACTTACCAGGTAGGAGCAGAATGTCAATTGTCAAATATCCCATTAACACCCTAATTAAATATTCTACAGTAAACAGAAGCATCACCAAGAAGCCTTTCCTGACAAGCCGATCATACTGTTAGAAGCTGACCCACATCTCCTGATCTGGATCTTTTATCAACTGATCAAACCACCCAGGAAACATACAAAACAAAGGCTTACCGTACTGTACATTAATTGCTTTACAAAGTGTATAGTTTATATGCAAAATGAACAGCTGATGGAACCATGAAAGCTCTCAATAAATGTTACAATGGCTACAAAACCATAGTCAACTGACCTTTAGTTGAACTGTCCTGTATAAAGCACCCTATCCTGCATTCAGTACAACATATTGTATTTTCAGTAACCACCTTAATACATGTTCCATCATAGAAGGGAATGACAAAATTTTCCAAGTATTTTATTTCTCATCCTAAACCACCCTTTCCCACTTTTCTTTCCACTAATTTCTTCAAAGCTCATGTCGCATCACATGCAGACACATAAAGGCGTTCCCCTCCTACACCACTTTGTTCTCCTTACTCAATTTCATTCACTCCTCTGTCCTAAGGGTTCTCTTCGTTTCACACCCCTTTGAGTAGTTTGTGTCCTGCAGCATTTTCTCTGTTCATCTTCTGTAACCCGGCCATTATCTCAGCTTGCTTCCTTTCATCTCTTTTTCCTTTTCGTATGTCTTATTATACTCAATTCATGGTTCAATGTTCCAATGACTATTATAAGTCCATCAGCCTATTTTATTTACACCACCAATTTTTTTTTTTTTTTCCTTCTTTTTTGATGAACCAAACTTATTAAGGTATGTATTCCTTATCATTTGGGAAAAGAAAAAAGAACAACCTTTTAGGACTCTGTCTTATCTTTGCTTGATCAACTGCAAAGTTATTTAGAGTAATTCTCCGTGGATGTGGTAGATTTGCTAAATATGCACAATACGCTACTTTACAACATTTGTTAAGTTCCAGATGTTGACACAGAAGTTTTACTCTGTCTTTGCCAAACCAATAAAACTACTGTGATGGCTCGGCTACTAGGCAGTTTTCTTGTTTTATCTGCAGTTGTAAAGTCCATATAACATGCTTCAAAGAAACGATTATAAAATGGCTAAGTTATTTATTTCTTCTACTAATTTCTTCCTATATAGCTAGATGTTCATCTGACAGGATTAAAGGAGCTATGAATATATTAAATCAACACTTACCTCGCCCTGGCCTGGAGGTCTCTAGGGAATTACAAAAACTAATGTTGAGGTATGTCAACAATTGCTGAAAATAATCAAATGCCAAGAGGTTTAAATAGAATGCTTGAACACTTTTCTTTCTTTTTCTTATACCAAAGTGCTTTGTATCTCACTCAGACGACTCAATCTCATTGACAATGTTCTGACAGTAATTAATAACAGATTCTTAATTAATATTACCAGTGATCACTGTTATATTCGAGTTGATAACGGCAGTAGCACAATAGGGAAGCAATGAGTATCTGGGAAGTAGTATGTTTAATACCTTGCCAGCAAAGTAAGAAGGGATTTCATCACAGATATGTCCACGGTTTTCCAATCTGCATATTTTAAATTTTGAAACACTGAAATATACTGAAACTATAAATCAAGGACACCCATCAGCAGTGAGGTGTCAGGCTTTACAAGCCATTTGACTTCTTCTCATGCATATGGCAATGAGAAAAAAATTATGTTAGGCATTATTCTACCCTCAAAAGGTTCACATCTAATGTTGCCATATTTCTTTGGTTGAAAGTTTGGCACTACATCCAGCTCTCAGCTTTGGGAAACATTTGGATATTCTTAAAGAGGACTACACTGTAACGTTTCTATCCAAGCTTTACTGGCTCTTATGCAGCCAACGATCATATTTGTGCCTGGAAAGTGGTTATATCTTGTAAAAAAGACATTTAGATACAGTCTAGTTACATACTGAACAATATAGTTTTATGCGTTGCAAAAGCTCATGAACAGTCTGACTTATGGTAAGTTGGTGTAGTGTATCAAAATCATTTTGAAAGAGCGCCCTCGATGGAGAGTTGTGTTCTATGTAAATAAAGTGTTACAGCCAATGTTAAATCCGCCCGTCTATATCTCATTCAATCTTCACAGTGTCAGCGAGAAGAATACTACAGTTGGTAACCTTACTCCCACTTTAAAGGCATTGAAGACTCGCCCCAAACCGCGTCGGCCATCTGAAAAAAGTTAACTTTCCGTTGCTTGCAAGTGACGTTTTGTTCGTGTCGCTACAAAATGCAGACAGTACAGTTATGAAACGTGATACCTTGTTATCTTAAGCTGGACCTGAGATGTCCATCGCTGCATTGTTTGTATACTGTGCTGTGGGTATTGACCGCAGCTGTATGTACTGTCTAATTACCGATGGTAGCAAGCTGTGTGTGTGTGTATTTTCTCGGATCGATAGTGGTGTGTAACACTTCTGTTACACCTCATTCGAAACTAGGTCAGATTACCGGCATTAGACGTTTCTTTTTGCGCGAGTCTTCACACCCTTTAAAACCTGCAATGAAACTTCATCATGTTCATTATCCTGATCTCAGCATAATCTCTGACTATCACACTCTGATCATGCCATGTCTCTGACCTTTAAATAGTGGAAAACAAAGAATCTCACGGTACATACATTTCATGAAAGCTGCCTTTCAGGTAGAAATAATGAAATTATCCTCAAATTCAGCAGACCAGCAGTCTATTTGACCGAACATATTTCACATGTCAGCTACCATAAATATTTGATTTCTGTTTTGTCTTTTCTTCTTGAAACTTTATATTAATCCATCGGTGAGTTTACCGTGCAGTATCCATAGGTTACTGCACGGTCAGCTGACGACAACCGACCAATCCGACTTGAGGAATTTTTTAACAAGTATGAATGAATTTCCCATCTCTAATAATCTTCAGGATGAAAGGAGAGTTTATGCTGGAAGATGGCCATAGTGTAGATTATCATCGGTTGAAAGAGGGCGACCTCTTTAAAAGTTATGAGATGAAAGCAGTTGACTTGCAACATGTTGACCTGACCTCTTTGAAAGAGAATGAAAGAAAAGCATTTTTCATCAGTATCCTTTGAAGTGTAAATGTTTACAATGTTGAGAATGAAAGAAAGCATTTTTCATCAGTGTATTTTGAAATGTAAATGTTTACAATGTTGACAAGCTTCTGTTTTCAAATACCAAAAATTTGATTGGTTCAGTAAATATGACTCTGATATTCAACTTTCACCCATGTCTTAAGTTGTGGTTTGTTCATGTTATACTGACTTTCAATCAATGAGCAATTAATTACAATCAATTAATTGCTATCGGATCAGTCCATGTGTAGTTTAGTGTAAACCAGACACAAAGGAGTATATTTGGTTGAATTAACACTACGAATAGAAATTTACGGGTCGTGGCGAGCCTTTGGAAATTGTAACATGGTTAGCAAAGGAGAAAGTTTTGGAAGCAGATTTGTAATTGATGTGTGATAACTGCCAAGGGTAAAACCACTGTTAAGATATTATTTCCTCATTTTGTGCTATTCAAAATTGCTGAAATCATGTTATGGGAATTAGTTTTCCGATGTGAAGTTTTCAGATATTTATAATGCATTAACAATTCACGGTCTGGCCAAATGCCCAACCTTGCCAAGGTCAGTATTGGATGTGGAGAAGTTTTGGAAGAGCACAGGGTACATCATTAGTGGACATGAATATTCATTAGATGACATTGAACATGGTGTTTTGAGAGGTACTGTACAGAACATTACCATTGAACACACATTGTTAAGTGCATATGAGTTACAGTCGAATATTCATATGTTTATGAAGATTAATGTGTGCATGAATATGAACAAATGTAGGTGTATTAATATTCATATCCCTTATCATAAATATTTACATGCATATTATGTATGAAAGTACATATGAATAGTTAATATTCACCTTCATGCATGTTCGTAAGATAGTTCGATCCGGTGAGCCCAGTTGATCAAAGGCCACCATCATTTTATCTTCTAGTATTTGAATTATTATGACCTTTCTTTGTCTTTTTCAAATCAGCATTTGGTCAGAAACATGCTCTGATGTTTTCTAAGAAGACCTGTACATATACACAAAGGTGGTTGGGTATAAATACTCCATGGTCATTTTAGCATTAATTAAATAAATCATTAATAATGTGCAGATGTTTAAATTGCCAAACGATGCCCTGATTTATTCAAAATGTATTTTGGTCTCATCCTTTTCTTCGTCTTCAACAGGCAACAGACCACACCCATCATCTCCAGAGCTCTTCTTCAAAGATGGCGACTCAAGACTTCAGTATGTCATGAGTTCGCTCGATCCAAGAGTTCATTTTGCATTGGTGTGCGGAGCTAAGGTTTGTTACCTTTACATGTGTTATTTGTCCAGATATAAAAAATTATCATTTAAGAGATTTTGTTTACATGTGCTCTTGTTATTATCAAGTAGAGAATGTACTTTGCCCCTCCCCGAATGCCACTTCATTTCATGACATTCTCCACTGTCAATCCATGACTCAAATATCCGGCACAGAAACTTCCCAATACTCTTATTCACCTACTATTAATGTTATGTTGATCTTGCAGTTTTGCCTAACACTAACTCTGCCATTAAACATTATACTAGCCTTTCTTGCCGATTGGTCATTGTACTGTTAATTTTCTTAGTGCTGTCAACCACTCTCTAAACTGGCACAAAACCTGATGAAAAGGGATAAAGTAGTTCCTTAATTCCCTTCATTACTTTGGCCCTGTTAGCTCAGAGCCAGGCTTGTGTAACATGTAAAACACTGCGAGTGGAGTTTCCACGTGACGTAACAAGAACAAGAACTAGGCTCTGAGCGGGAGTATTTTATACTGTACTCGTACCTTTGTTATCATTCAATATGGCCGTAGTGCAAAGTGCAAACGACGAGGGCGACAACAAGTACATATAACTACAGTACATGCAAAAATGCATGTATGCATTGATGGAACGTAAGGTTTTCCTCATCTGGAGCCTAAAATCTGCTCCTGAGAACCTGTAGCCTTGGGCATGTCCGCAGCAATGTCAAACTGGATTTGAACTATACACAAATCTTTTGCCACATTTTTACAGCACATGGCTTAGACAAAGTATTAAGGCCTTAAGTTTCAGCACCAGAGTGATCCTTACTTTGACTTACGTGGGTGCTGCTATTTCTCCAGAGGAAACATGCCATATAGTGGGACTGTTTCCTGGACCTTATGAGTATGAGTATGTACTCACCAAAATCCTGAGACAAAAAGCTGTGCAACCTTGTTTTGTTTATCTAGTCTGTCTGAATTCAGGGAATAATTTATCGGGTATCGCATCACAAAATGCAATGCAAAACTGGGAAAACTGCTACATAAGTGAAATGATGCATGGCAGTTTTAAAGCAGGAACCATAGTTTATCGCAAGACAGAAAATAGAGAACCTTCAAAACTACTACACATAATTTGAAGGTTGAAATAAATCTTGGCATAAGTTCCCCATTGATCTATGTTCTGTTTTGATTTCAATCTGCTTATAAGTCTTACTAGATTTTCCCCTTTTGATGTATGCTCAAACTTGCAGTCTTGTCCACCCATTTCTGTTTATTCCGGGACAAATATTGACAGTGCATTGGATGCTGCGACCAAAAGTTACCTCGGATCAGAAATGACAGTTGATGATGAGAAAGAAGTAGTAAGTATTGCCTTCTTTGGCAACCTTTCACGTTTCAGATATGAATCCCCAATCTTTTGGATCTGCCACCAATAACTGATTCAATGATGTCCAGTGTTTAACCCTTGTCATGTTTGATTCCTAATTTGGTATGAAGTATTAAAGTTACCTACTGATTTATTTGTGATAACCAAGGACTGGTCATGAATTAACTGAATACATTGCAAACATGATTACTTATTATGCAGATTGACTTACATTAGTGAAACAACCTTACCGATACATTGAAGTCAACAGCACTGGTAAACACCACGTAATCTAGTGTACAATGTGAAACATTGCTTGTAATAAATGCTGGGTTTCTGGTATTTCTCTCTACGGAATGTTTCATTTATATTTTTGTAATGTTTTGGCGAGGTCAAAATGCCTTCAATTGCTATCATATGACTTTTGAGGCCAAAAAGAAAAGATCATTAATATCCAAGTACCTTGTTCCTACTATAAAAGGGGGATACTGTGGACTTGATATTTCTGCAGAATAGTTTGTGAAACATATTTGTCATCCACATTTTTGCTCTCTCACAATATTTTTCATGGTGTTTAGATTTCTTTGCCTAAGTTGCTACAGTGGTACAGAACAGATTTTGGACAAACATCGCAGGAAGTTGTTAGGTGAGAACTTTAAGTTACAAATGTAATTAATTTAGCATAACCTTCTGTCAGATCAGCTTCAACTTGGATCAATTCAATATTAAATTTACCTGATTTACGGTGTAGTGCTACGAATCAATTGATTAGGGTGAAGAGATGTTAAGTCATGCTTTGGTAAAAACTTTACTCGAGGGACGAATTTATCAGCTCATCAGCTCTAATTAACTTCTTGTTTTACCTCGTTTTGTCCGTTTTTTCATTCTTCATCAGGTGGACTTTACCTTTCCTCGATGAAGCAAAAAAGAAGAAAATTGAACAGATTTTGAACAAGTCTGATTCGTCAGAGATCCCTGTCTCCTATAATGACTACAACTGGCATTTAAACAATGTAGAATGACAAGGCACATGGAATGGTCTAGTCAGTGGCGGACATTGTCACACATGAGCGTGTAATATGTCCATTCTGCATGCAGACGCAATGAATACCTCAGGTGAAAGATGCAAGAAAGGTATTATATATTGGGCACTACAATAAAAGCATCAATATATAAAGTTGGTTTACAGCTGGTCCCACTTGGTGGATGTATGAGAATTGGAAAAAGAATATCAGTTGTTGCTTCTCGTAATCTTTACTCTTCATAAGATAGGTGATAATTGACAGAAGCCTAGGAAGGAAGTTTTACGATGTATAAGCTGAAAATTCAATGATTTTCATCATGAAATGAAGAAAGGGACATCGTAGTACTGCACGCTGATTCGGAATTAAGTAGTAACTCGAATTTAATCTGTCATTGGAAAATGAAATTATGACAAGTAAACCTAATAGAATGCAGAATAAACAAACATTTATCTTGTCAACAATATGATGTAAAATAAAATTTAAAAAAATATGAAAGGGACATCAATCTAAAGAGGTGGATTTTATGACGGTGTTGTTGCATATTTTGTTGTTATTGTTGTTTTCTTATGTTGTTTTTTAGCATGACATTTTATGGAACATCAACTTGTCATACACCTTCATTTGAAATGATGACAAATAAAGCTGATAGGATGCATAATACACAAATATTTGTTATATAAACTATATAAATGATATCTTAATAAAGAAAATATGATAGAGACATCAGTTCAAATTGTTGTTGTTGTTATTGTTTTATAATGCTGTCTTCTTGAAAAACATTTGATGGAATGACGAATTGTTATACAGCTTCATTTGTCATTTCTGCATTAGCTACTTAACATCCGTTTATATATAGAACTTTATGGAGATGATTATGAAGACATTTGTAGAAATTACAAATGTTTGATATACAGACAGATAGATAGATCGATCGATCAAAAGCTTGTAGTTTAAAATATTAGTAGACAAAGAAATAATGTATGACTCATTGTATATATATTTATATAGATATATAAATGGATGGATGGATGGACGGACGGACGGATGGATGGATGGATGGATGCCATTGGATAGATATAATATAAAAAAGTGTGGTTTTTAATATGTTAGTGGACAAAAGCAGAGCAATAAGATAAAACTCATAATTGAGTAGAGAGATATATATAGATATAAAAAAATAGCTTTTAATACATTAGTGGACAAAAGCAGAAAAATAAAATATGACTCATAATTGACTAGATAGATACATATCAAAAAATTGTAGTTAATATATTAGTGGACAAAAGCAGAGAAATAAGATATGTCCCATAATTGAGTAGAAAGATAGATAAGTAGATAGATATGTAGATAGATAGATAGATAGACAGACAGACAGACATAGACAGACAGACAGACAGATAGATAGATAGACAGACAGATAGACAGACAGATAGATAGACAGATAGACAGACAGATAGATAGACATATAGACAGACAGACAGACAGACAGACAGAGAGAGAGAGATAGATAGATAGATAGATAGATAGACAGACAGACAGACAGACAGAGAGAGAGATAGACAGACAGACAGACAGACAGACAGAGAGATAGATAGATAGATAGATAGACAGACAGACAGACCGACGGACAGACAGACAGATAGACAGATAGACAGATAGACAGATAGACAGATAGACAGATAGACAGATAGACAGATAGACAGATAGACAGATAGATAGATAGATAGATAGATAGATAGATA
>JAIPMN010009563.1:0-10500 GCA_020650975.1 Apostichopus californicus | reverse complement strand
TCTCGGAAGTGAGCTGAGTTCCTCGACTGACGTCACGCCGCGTTACCGTAAATACAACAATTTTTAGAAAGTTTTTATTACCCTCGAATTTTTGATCGTTTATTCCTCAAGGATGCAAGCTTCGTTTGACACAAATTGGGTATCATTGGAAAGCTACGAGTGTACAGAATACGATGATAAAGAATTTTTTTTTCATTTCATAACCTCTTAAACACTTTCAGTGATAACCATATTGAAGCCAGAGAGCGTGGTGGCCAATTGGCTAAGGCGTCGGACTCTTGATCCAAGGATTGCTGGTTCGATTCCTGTTTATTACGTTGTGTCCTTGGGCAAGATGCTTTATCTCACTTGCCTCTCTCCACCCAGGAATTAAATGGGTAATTGTGAGGTAACTTGTCATTGGTCGCAAGTATATAACTTCTGCCGACTAGAGGGGTTTTCTCTGGGACAGGGTATCATTGACCAGGGGTAATATAACTTCTGTAAAGCGCTTTGAGACCTATCGCTAGTATAAAGCGCTATATTAAAAGCAAATATGTTTTATTATGATGTCATCACTATTAAGATCAAGGGTATGCTTTAGACTTTTAGCTTCCCCTCCCTTGTTTGGAAGGGTGCGAGGGGGGGGGGAAGAGGGTGGTTTAAGTATAAGTTGGAATGAAAACTGGCCTATTGTGTTATCCAACAGCTGCACAATGAAATAATGCAGTGCAGGACATTTACTTTGAATGGATGTGTTGCTTTCAGCAAGAAAACACCACCAAAAATTTCAGTCCATGAAAGAATGCCTAAAGGCATATAAGTCATAGTCAATTCTTCTTTCAGCACCTATAGTAGACATCCCCTTTAAAGAGGACTTTAGGAAGAAAATTTTAATTTTAATGTACATGTTGTAGAGCATTAAACAAACACTGACATCTGTCCACTGGTTGTTTTACTATATCACTTTAAGGCTATTGAGAACTGACCCTTTTAACAGCTGTAAGGTTCCTTAATTAAAAGAGACTGGATTATGAATTAAATATCATACACTAGATGAGTTTGGCAGATATATGAAACTCAAAATATCAATAGGAAATCATATGACTTTTCCGGCTGTAAAGAACACGTTCACAAAACATTACAATTTTTTTAGGAACAAAATGGGTGTCGTACATCCTAAGTGTGCTCTGTTGTTCTGATGAAGTTCAAAATTAGTTGTACGGTATGTATTGTTTCATCGGGTTTATCAGAGATTTATAAAGCAATGTAATATTTAAAGGGTGTGAAGACTCGCGCACAAAGAAACTTCTCATGCCGGTAATCTGACCTAGTTTCGAATGAGGTGTAACATAAGTGTTAGACACCACCATCGATCCCAGAAAATACACACAGTTCGCTACCGTCGTGTAATTAGACACTAGTGTACAGTCAATACATTCAGCTATGGTCAATACCCACAACACAGTTTACATAGCAGCGTGGACATCTCAGGTCTAGATAAAAGATAACAAGGTATCACGTTTCATTACTGTCTGCATTTTGTAGCGACAAGAAGAAAACGTCATTTGCAAGCAACGGAAAGTTAACTTTTTCAGAGCGCAGCATGCGGTTTAGGGCGAGTCTTCAATGCCTTTAACATTAAAACATGTAGGCCTACACTGAGGAGCATCTGGACATCATCATGATCATTATCGATTCAGCATTCCAGAGATTAAGCCTGTCTTGAAAGTTGGAATTAGCAATAGAGACATTACACTTGCACTTTACATTTTTTATCTTTTTCTTGATATGAATTTTCATGACAGGTCATATCAACTAAGAAATTCAGTCACCGCCTAATGTCACCTTTTTACATATTGTGTAGACTTGTGTATTAAAGGTAGTCAGTATAGGCCCCAAATTATAGCATGCTATAATTGCTAGAAGTTTTCAAAAAGTACTTTCCTGGAGGTCTTTACTCTCCAAATTGTTCTCAGACATTTTTAAGGAACAAACAAGATGACTGAATGTCCCAGTGAGGGAAAATTTCCTCAAAGGTTGTAATAAAAACAGTTTAAGAATTTTGACCAAAGGTTACCATATTTGAATATCTAGCATATTTGGGGCCAATACAGCATACCTTTAAGTATTCTCCACCGTCATGGCTCTATCAAGGAATGTCCTGATCACTTTACATGGTCAGAGCTCTTGAGTGTTTAGAAGGATGTTAATTAGGTCAACATAAACATTCTATAGGCTAGGAATGTCTAGTATTAGGTTTCTCTCAAGTGCATCGGTTTACCTGAGATGATGATCTAATATTTGTTTACATTTAACATTGGGTTGTATGCTGATACTGGGGTTTGTGCTTTCATTAAGCTATACACCTGTGGTTTCTTTAAACCATTATTAACTGGGGGTGTTTACAGATGGAATGTCTTGCAATATGCAAGTACATGTTACTAGTTTGTGGCAGTAATGTCACAACAAATAATCAATATTTCATGACAAATTGCTGCAATTCAAAATAAACATGAACATCTAATTTACTTCAGTCCTCTTTGGCCTGTCTCTATTCTACTTATAAATGCACTTAATCTACCTAGCCTAACACAGTTGGTAACATAACAGCGCTGTGCCGCCACTGACCTACACAGTTGCCTACACAGTTGCGTGGCCAGACATTTCGGGGGTTGGGGGTGAATATCTAAATGATCTGTGCAACATATGGGGGGAAGGGGGGAGGCTCATATAATGCTAGGGATGGAAGCTTGTGCCCAAAAAATGCCAGCTACGTAACATTTCACAAATGAATAACAAACCTGAAAGACCCAACAAATAAATTTCATGATTTATCCAACGTTAGGCTTAACAGCTACTGCATTGTAATGGTTACGATTCAGTAAGGTTACATTTGTAAAGGTTAGCTTCCCGTCACAAAGGAAAGCAACCATTACCTTGAGCAAAAGAAAGTAAAAGTCTTATTTTATGGCTTGAAAGGATACAATTAGCTTTTCTCGGTAAAAGGATTTTCATATTGTAATTAACTCTGACTGTGATGTATTGTTTATTATATGCAAACTTAACATTTCTTCTCTGTCATTCATTAAGCACGTCTACGAGGAAAACATGCGCTGTGCATGATGTAACAACAAATATTTTTGAGATACAAAGAGTGTAAAAGAAAAGAAATAAGGGGGGAGGGGATCAATGTATTGGATTACAAATAAAATGTGAATGGGTTTCTTAGATCTCATTAATCACTTTGTTTCTGTCATCAAACAGTAGGCGGAAGTTTTTGTCAATGCTCTGCAATAGCTACATGGAAATATCATGTAGGGGTTTATGTTTCAACCTTTATGTCCGATGAAAACGAAAATTGTACCTTAAAGAGAAATGAGGAAATAACAAAATTTCAAAGTTTTGGATTATGATAATGTCATTAACAGGCCTTAATTTATATCATTGATGCTAGAGGCAACTTTATAGAAAAAAAATGATAGTGAAATTCCAGTACTGTATGTATGTAACATGGCTAGCTTCACCCTTCCCTACATGAAATTTCCATGTAGCAATTGCAGAGCATAGAGAAAAACTTCAGCCTACTGTTTGATGACAAAAACAAGTGATTAATTAATGAGATCTGAGAAACCCATTTTGTAGTTGAAATATTGCTGCTCATGTGTGTTTGTCTTCTTTTCAAGTGAAATGGCTTGGTTAATTAACCACATCCTTCATATGTTTTGAAGATTAGCATGATCAGTTTTATGAATTCAAATTGCAATGTACTCCAAAATCGATTTGAAAAAATTGGGTGAACATTGAGGAAGGAAGTTCATTGCTGTGATAATGTGATAGTCGGCTACCATATAGTATCTTATTACTTAATAGGGTAAGACATGATTGAGATGAGTCCCAATATACATCTCAATTAGTGGATCATGATAATTAAAGGAGGATGTGTATTTAATAAAAGAAGAGTTTAGGCAGTATTTTAGTCTGGATATATCATAGCACAAGAAAAGGGAAAACTTAAAGGGTGTGAAGACTCACGCACATAGAAACATCTCATGCCGGTAATCTGACCTAGTTTCGAATGAGGTGTAACACCACCATCGATCCCAGAAAATACACACACAGCTTGCTACTGTCAATTAGACACTAGTGTACAGTCAATACATACAGCTACGGTCAATACCCACAACACAGTGTACAGCAGCGATGGACATCTCAGGTCTAGATAAAAGATAACAAGGTATCACGTTTCATTACTGTCTGCATTTTGTAGCTTTTAAAGGAGTGCTAGTAAGGTTTCTACAGCTTCTTTGGTTTGTCAAGATACTCACCTATATAGTTGCTCAAACTCTGGAATGCCCCTTTAAAAGCTATGTTGATGATGAATGTCAGCTCCTCAGTGCAGGCCGAGATGTTAATGTTTGTGTTTACCTTTTCTTTTATAAATTCAAACAACTGAACCAAAACATGTTCCTTTTAACATCAGATAAACAACAGAGCAACCTTCATCCTTGGCTGACATTCCAAAAACAAATTTGTAACAGCATCGTAAACATGTCATCTGAGGCCATAGAACTCATGTGTTTCATGTCGAAGTCTGTGTTGCATCTTGGGAAGTCACCTAATGGTCTGTGTATTAGAATACATAGTCCAGTCACTTTAATTGATGAACCTCACATATTTAAAGAGTCATTTTGCAAACTTTGAAAGTGTAACAGAAGTACAACCTGGACTGATATCAGTGGTCTTTAAAGGCATTGAAGACTCGCCCCAAACCATGTGTCGCCCTCTGGAGAAAGTTAACTTTTCCGTTGCTTGCAAGTGAAGTTTTTCTCTTGTCACTACAAAATGCAGACAGTAATTAAACGTGATACCTTGTTATCTTTTATCTAGACCTGAGATGTCCACACTGCTATGTACACGGTGTTGTGGGTATTGACCGTAGCTGTATGTATTGACTGTACACTTGTGTCTAATTACCGACGGTAGCAAGCTGTGTGTGTATTTTCTGGGATCGATGGTGGTGTTTAACAATTCTGTTACACCTCATTCGAAACTAGGTCAGATTACCGGCATGAGACGTTTCTTTGTGCGCGAGTCTTCACACCCTTTTAATGGTCCACAACACTTGGAAATTAATTTTGTGCCTAAAGTCACCCCCATTAGGTTGACTCACTGTATTAATTGCACCTTGTCAAATTTTATCACTATCAGTTACTACTCCCAAATTTGTATGTACCATAGCATACATATATGGCATTTGTTGCTGTTTGTTTTGAAAAGTAATTAAACAATATGTTGTTTAGTGGTTTGCTCAAAGCAAACACAACCAGCTGCAGTAACTGTGGGCACTGCTTTTGGGAAAGAAATATTAATATGTAGAGATACATTAGAAAAGTCTAGGATCTGTACTTCCTGGGGTGAACATGAATATAAGCTTTTATTAATTCACGAACCGAAAGAAACTGCAGGTTTGATAGCTACAGTAACCAAGCCCAATATTAGAAGACAATTTTTGAGTCAGTAAATGTTGACACTCAACTTGATTATAAAAATGACTAACCACTTGCTTTCATTGTTTAACACTTTTCCAAATTAAAATTTGTCTCAATTAGCAGAAATATTAAAACTACAATTTGTGTTGAAATTGTCACAATCCACTGGTACCATATTATACCTTAATAACACAAATATATAAATCCCCTCCCCCCCCTGCAAAACAACAAAACCAAAACAAAGGGTACAGCTGTTATTTTTTTGCACCAGTTATGAATTACTTTGAAAAACTTTTAAGGTTTGTGAAACCAATTTAAAAAGGAGTACATTACTTTTGTGCTAGAAGAAGATGCAGCAGGGAGCAAGGGTTCCCAGTTTGGGGTAGAGACTACATTACCATGGCAACATGGCAAGTTTAAAGGCATTGAAGACTCACACCAAACCGCGTGCCGCGCTCTGAAAAAGTTAACTTTCCGTTGCTTGCAAGTGAAGTTTTCTGCTTGTTGCTACAAAATGCAGACAGTAATGAAACGTGATACCTTGTTATCTTTAGCTGGACCTGAGATGTCCATCGTTGTATCGTTTGTTCACTGTGCTGTGGGTATTGACCGCAGCTGTATGTATTGACTGTACACTAGTGTCTAATTGCCTAAGGTAGCAAGCTGTGTGCGTATTTTCTGGGATCGATGGTGGTGTCTAACACTTTTGTTACACCTCATTCGAAACTAGGTCGGATTACCGGCTTTAGACCTTCCTTTTGCGCGAGTCTTCACACCCTTTAAGCACTACTCCTGTGTATCCCCACACGGTTTATCTGAAATTACCAGTACTGCATGATGGGTAATTGTGTTTATGTTGTGGGTACTGTATACATGGCCATAATATGTCATACCTTAATTGATTTTTGAACCTCTTTTTAACAACCCACTAAAAATTAGATACTTAAAACGAAAGAAGTTCAAAGACTAAATTTTCATGTGGCATTTAGAGCCAACTGATCCTTGCCATCTTAAAGGTATGTTTATAATCTGCAGTGCCTCTCTATTCTTAAAATGTTATCACCTTTTTATATAACAGAGAATTGAAGACCAGCAAGTCCCAGCATCAACAACCTCTCTCTCTTTCTCTCTCTTTCTGATGGCCATCTGATGTCGCATTCTTGACTTCAGTAATGAGATGATAGTTACCATTCTACCGTTGTAGATCGCTTCATTCAAGACAGCGAGGCCTTTTCATTCAAGAAAATCTCACGACTCTGATGAAACTTTCGTGCAATTAAAGGAAAGGTGAGTGTCTTTGCATCCTTTTTACGAAAACATTTCTTAAAAGACGTGAGGAGTACTTTTAGGAAGGTGGTCTAAATGCTAGAGCTAGGGGAATAACCAGCTTCTCTGATATTTCACAGAATTCTCTCACCTGTAGACCTGTTACCAGAGCTGAATTGATACCAAATTGCCGACATAGATGAGGAGATGGGAAGGGATAACAAAATGGAAATGAAATACTCTTCTGAATCAGTAATTTCCCTTTTGCAAATTGAAACCTCTTTCCCTTCCCTTTCCTCACCTTTTCGGATTCCACCGTGATGCGTTATAGTAGTAAATACAATTAACTTGTAATTTGCAAATACTGTTGGTGTTCTTTCATTCAAATGGAATTGATTCTTTTTTTCATGACATACATATTGGAAGGGTTTAACACCCTACCCTGCATCCTCTTTGTTTAAGTAAGATAAGTATGTAGAAACCGGTAGATCTGATGAAAATCTGTTGCATCTTTTCAAGTAACTATTCACGCCAAGTTACGATTTAATCTAAGTCTTAGCTCATAACCTACCCACCTGGAGCAGCTTATTGCTTTCGGCAAATTTTGTTTGAAGTTTGAAGCAGCCAGGCCATATATGCTTTTTGGCGTTGTTAAAACTGGTACCTGCATAATTTTATCAAAATCTGCATATAGATTTGAAATTCAGAGTGTGACTTGTTGCATTGTGTTTGTAGCTTATTATTTTATCATTTGCTATTGTTTGAAGTTGATTACTAATTTCCTTGTTGCTGGTAGGACTTTGGTGGATTTCAATAACAAATCAAGTTTCCTCATCTCCTTATGGTGGAATATGTTTCTATGAGTTTTGTACAGTACGAATTCAATGTAATATGAGAGCACTTCATTGTTTACACTCCATTGTTACACTCCATTGTACACAATGCACATCTCTTTCAATGACGTGGTGTAACATTTGGAATGACAGAAAAACAACTGAAAGTGTATATAAAAACCAAAATAAAATAAGTAAGTTTGTCATGCGGTTCGTTTCAGATAAACATGGCATATTTTATTGCCCATGTATGTGGTGTGCCATTTTCCGGTAGATGACTTCAAACTTCAAGCAATGAAGCAGTTGTACAAACATAAAACATAGACTAAGGGATTTAATTGCTGACAACTGTGGAAATTTGTGAAATTTGCTGAAAGTGAAAATGAGAATTTTTGGTTTAATTGGAATATGTCTTTTGTTTTCAGAACAAGACATGACAATTTGTGGTTAACTTGCCATAGGTTAACAAGTAACCTATGCAGTCATGTTGGCATGTGTGTGTATGTATGTGATGCCCTAGCTTGTTAACAGGATATCTCAAGATGATTAACCTCATTTGGCATGTGGCTTCCACAAAATTAGTACAAGAATCCTATATTTTTGATTGGTCATATATGCGTGTTAGGATGGCTGTATGTAGTGTCAAGTTTTTACACGATTTGGTGGAGGTCAGAGTTCATTTAAGGTCACTGGGGTCAAAACTTGAAATCCGTGTAAACATGAAATCTCCAGCTAGGAAACTCTATTGGCTCTCATATTTTGAATGTGGCTTCCTTATAATGAGTATGAGAATCTTATTGTATTTGGTGGAGGTCAAAGGTCATTAAGGGTCATCAAAAAGTCACAATGCGTAAAGCCTTATAAACACAAACCTTGTAAACAATAATCATTTCCCAAGATAGGTTAGATCAGATAGCTCATATTTGTCACATGTCTTTCTTGTAGTGAGTACAAGAACCCTAGTACTTTGGGTGTAGGTTAAAGGTCATTTGGGGTCAACAGAGATCCAAATGTACTTTATATTAATAACTTTACCTTCAAAAGAGATTATGCATGGTAGATTACCCAAATTACAAGTAAACTCGCTCCACAATTTTGGTATAGGTGAAAGATCATTTAAGGTTTGCAAAAGGCAAATCCTATGAAGTTTCTAAAGGTCAGGTCTCAAAGAAGGTGTGAAACTTAAGCTAATTCTTGCGTTTTGGCAGCTTTTATTAGTACCCTAATCGCATGTTCCTTCTTTACTGCAACATGTGTGCCACCACCATGGAAATTTTACTCGATTGTAACGAACTGATACTTGGGCTTGTTCATTTCAGTGGAAAAGCGCCCTCAAGAAGCAAATATAGCCCCGCATCAACCAAAGAGAGTTTGCTGGTATATGTGCATTATTTAGAAAAATATAACAAATTACATGTTAACATCTACACTACTTTATTGAATGATAGGGCCATAGGGATGTTCTACCTTTCACCATTGTTACAGTATGCATGTTCAGACAAATGTTATACCACTTAATTTAAAGTAAAGGGACAAAATTGCCATGACTATTAGTCAATTATGCTGATGTTTCAAAGTTTGACCAAAGCTTCATCTTTTTATCATCGTTATTATTTTAAGGTAACACTGCCTGAGCCAGACAGAGAAACTTTTTGAAATCAGAATATCAATTTCTATTTAAGACTTATAGGGCCTCAATCCCAAAAGAGTTGAATCCAAACTGCAGTTAGTTCTAATTTGTTCAAACTGACTTTGAAAGAAGCAAAGAATTTCTGTAAAGGCTTGAGAAAAGCAGAAGAAAGGCATAGCAACCTTTGACAAGGATAGCAGCAGCCTTGTTGAGATGGAATGGACAGTCTCCTAAAATTATTACAGTTGTCTACAAATGTTTTTGTATCAGTATCTTTAGCACTGAACTACTGTACATTCAGTACCCCAATACAGTACATGTTGGATGTACTGTACAGCAAAATTGAATACACATTGTAAATACATACATACTATAATGACTACTGCACATAGCTAACATTCATTATTATACAGTGGAATAATATATTTCACACTTCTCAAGATTCTCTGAATCTTGGTCCATGTACATATATCTATCTACTTTATAGAATTACAGATTAACAGACATACCCATTGACTTTGTCATATCTTACAATAGTTTACAGTGTACAGTATATATTGAGATAATTTCCATTAGTTTGATTGTCTATTCATTTTGATTATGAAATTACTGAGCGTGCACCGTAAGACAATTGGAGATTCAATACGGCATTGTTCATAATTATCTAAATTGTCAAAGACTTTAAGGAGGGGAAAAAAAGTATGTCACGTGCATCGTAAAGGTTAAATGTATTGAATATTCCCAGGGTACTTTCAGAATTACAATTTCAATCAGGGTGAAGCACTTTATAGATCTTGTTATTTCCTGAAAGTCTAAAAGTTGAACTTTGAAGCAATTACAGTTGTAATATCATACTAAAGTTACTTACAACGAGGTGGGGATACTGTAATTTAAGTTATAATTTATGAATACCATCATATATATATATACACGTATAAAGTATAGGGCATCTAGCTACAGCCTGCATAATTAAGACAGATATCTGTTGTTACTTCCTTGTTTGTTTCTACGGGTGAATTAATTTGGGACTTGATTTATTGCCCATTGTCTGATCATGTCAAGGTGACCGTAAGCGATGGACTCTGACATTGTTCCACAGGTTTGAGATGGGGGTGGGAGATGGGGGAGGGAGGGTAAAATATCGATGAGTATGATTTCATGGTCCCCACCCACAGGTGTTGGGAGGGAGTCCTGTCAGCAAAATTTTAGTAAATAGGTAACTTTACAGTCTTTGTTTGTTTCTACGGGGGAATTAATTTGGGACTTGATTAATTGCCCATTGTCTGATCATGTCAAGTTG
>JAIPMN010009560.1:11362-23508 GCA_020650975.1 Apostichopus californicus | reverse complement strand
TATATATACTTAACAATAAATAGTAAAGACAAGTTACTGGGAAAATATATGATCAAAGTAAGAAATAAAAGTGTTAGAAAACTGCTCTACTACTAAGACGAATGTGCATCTAAATATTGGACAGACAAAAGGGCAGTTATATGTTGGGAAACAGGAGACTGACTTAGTAGATGGGTAACAAAGGGAAGTTATATGTAGGGAACAGGAGACAGACTGAGCAGAAGGGTAACAAAGGCAGTTTGCAATGGTGGTAAATGACAGGTGTGATACTGAATTCGCACGACCCAGCATCTTCAATAGAAACAATCAACTGATCATATCTACATAAATCGCTTATTTCAATGAAAGAGTATCCAATCAGGGAGTTGATCCAATCATGAAAAAAAAAACAGTTAGATTTTTCTTCTACGAGTCCTTCGAAGCGTGACATGAAATTATAGATTTACAATAAATAAAACTTTGTCACAACTGTTTGGGGTGTAGTGTATAGTCTTAAGAAGCGTTTGTTTCTTCCACCTGTACAAATAAGCTTTGTTATGCATGGCGTCACACCCATTATCAAGTGAGATACGTAACACGTAATAAAGTCGAGTACATTGTGCCGTAATATATTTGCACTGTGTGGGTGTGTGAAAAATAACTTTGTCAGAGACTGAACTAACTTGGTCGACTGAAAGCGCCTTTTTTTAGGTTGCTAAGTGTAGCAAGTTTTAATGAAATAACTCAAATTAAGATTTTAATTGTTCAAAATAATACTTTTTTATTGAGATTATTTCCAAATCATGTCTGAACATCTCGTCACCCAGACATGTAGTCTGTATAATAATTATATGTTAAATCCCGCTCTTATTAAGGCAGTTATGACTATTCAATCATTTACACGTACAAGAGTCACATTCATATGATCCATGTGACTATATAGATACATGTCATAGCTTTTATCAATCAGTAAATGGTCAGTTCCAGTGGAAGATTCAGAATTTATCAGAAGAGGAACCCGGATCGAATAAGTATAATACTGCCTCAATTAAGCGGACGGTGCATAAGCGCGATAGAAATGTTGTATGTACTTTGCTTTGAAAAAAAAGAGGTATGTGGCTAAGTTTTAGAGCCACCAAATATGTACGAGGAGGTCCAGTCCCACCTCGTGTCGCCAAGATCCGTTCCTGAGTTCCCACTAGAGGAAACAACACTTTAATGTTAATTTTGACACTCTCCCAATTCCGTGATCACGTGACCTAAAGTAAAATTCACAATCAAATCGTTTCATTTTTAATCTGAAAATATTTGGTGTACAGTCTTTACATGCATAGAGAAATAACTTCTAATGGATATGTTTGTTAATTTGTAATGAATAATTGATATGTATGTTAATTTGTAATGAATAATTGATATGTATGTTAATTTGTAATGAATAATTGATATGTATGTTAATTTATAATGAATATTTGATATGTATGTTAATTTGTAATGAATAATTGATATGTATGTTAATTTGTAATGAATAATTGATATGTATGTTAATTTGTAATGAATAATTGATATGTATGTTAATTTGTAATGAATAATATATATGTATGTTAATTTGTTATGTATAATTGATATGTATGTTGATTTGTAATGAATAATATGATGTTTTTGTTTGTTTCCTTTTGTAGTTGAAATGTTGTGGTGTGACGTCATTCATGGATTGGCACGTCCGAGTGGATACCAGCAGTAACTGGTCGGTACCTTTGTCTTGCTATTGTAGTAACACAACAGACCCAAAGCTGTGTACATATCCTAAATTAACACAGGGCCATCCGGCTACTGTCCATGGAATTCACGTCCAGGTAATATCTTTTATTCATTCTATTTCCAATTATTTCCATTAATTTAGAATCACAGCATCAATTATGATATTTTATAGACGGTTAAAAACCAGTGCTATTAGTCCAGGTTGTATTATTAAAACATTTTTACTTTTTGAGGAGTGCTCATTTAAACACCAAAGGCTCATCAATCAAATTGACTGAACTACCTAGTCTAGCACTGGCACAGACCATCAGGTCACTGTCATCTCCTTAGAAGCAAAACAAAACTCACTGTAAAACGTACTATTTTAAGACCTTTAATTAACATTTTTACAAGTCTTTATCCATTTGTTTTAAGGACAAAGGTATTGGATGCTGTCATGATTAGGTGCTCTGAAATTTTAATGAATTACACTAACATATTTTGACTGAGTTATTAGAATTTAAACAATCGATTAACATTATCATTTAGGTCTGAAAGGAGGATATGATTTTATCAACGACTTTGTCTTAACGGAACATTACAGACATTTAGGCGAATACAATTTTTTTCTGGGACTATGACATATCAACGCTAACATTCAGTGGTATAGAGTTTGTTGACGACATAGGGTTGTACACCCATTGTAAGTCAAGATGGTTGCAGGCATATTGCAGAATGGGTAGAGAGGGTAAATTAAATTAGTCGTAAGTACGGTGGAGAGGTGGGGGGGGGGGGGTGAGAGCGAGTAAGGTTGGGGTTAGACAGAGGGGAAATCAGTCCACTTCGGGGTTTTTCTTGCTGTAATTGACAATGCAAGGCTACACTGTCAGTCAAAGTATATTATTTCCACAATAACACGTTGACAGTGTATGTATATACGGATAACACTTTAGAAAGGGGTGAAGAACCGAAGGAGCAAAGGTAAGGTGCTTGCACAAGCAGTCCCCCTGTACAAAAGAAAACGGTTGAGCAAACTACGAGAAAAGGGAAACGGTAACCATATAGAACCATAGTATGCAAACAGATTAACACAAGGATGAATGAATATAATACAAAGGTGTTTTCATCTAGTCATTTAAGGCTGTGAATTGAGATTTGAACCTAACACCCGGCGGGAAATTCCCTGTATATTTGAACATAAAGTTAGAAATTGGTATTTATCGATATCAAACATATTTAACAAAACCCAAGTGAGGTAGGGGGCACGTTTGAAGTAGTAGTTTGCGATTTTTACGGCCCCTATGCTTCAGCCTTGATGGACTATATTAGACCACATTGAATCAACCCCTATCCACCCGGCTTAAAAATGTCCCAAATTAGAATTAGCATGTATTGTGTAGCTCCGCTCTAATTTATTTTGAAGAATAACAGTATTAGGGTTTTCTATGACAGTTTTCAGGTTGGAATGGCTGGAAGGATACGAGGGAGGAGGGGGTGGGAGGGGGGTGGGTAATGGAGATGGGGGAGGAGGGGACTATGGGTGTATCTGACGTTTTGTGAACGGAGGTAATAATGAAAATTTGTAGAACTCATTGCATAACATGCCAGCTATATAATGATTATTTTTAACAACCTTTACACTGTGTCCTATACCTATATAACTAACAGGGGTGCAGTGAGCTTGTCGTGAACTACGTTTCCAGAAGCCGAATATCCGTGGATGTAGCGTGTGCCATATCTATGGTAGTAGAGGTTTGTGTAAAATTTTAACTTTCAACAATTGTTTTTGTGCGCTTGGAAACAGGTTTATTAATTAGCATTCTGCTAATACATACCGAATAATAAGCCTACTTCTGGCCTGAATCTTGAAGCTAGCATACATATCAGTGGTACAGTTTTCTTTTAATATATGTCAAGTGGAAAGAATTCTGAAACAGTAAATGTTGGAGACTCGTGAAGGTGTTATACAAGTTTAAGTCGAGTCATCGCGCACAGTGTACATAGTACCCGCAGCCTGCATGTGAACATTGATAGCTATATCTTGATTCACACATCTCGTTTTATCACGTAAATCCAAACCTATGTGAACCTCACACGGTCGAAGTGATTTCTATTCAGACGGTAAAGTTTTTGAAGCGTGTCCAACGGTACAGTTGTTTTCAGGATTGAGTCGGTCTTCTTGTAAAGGTTTTAAGTGGATCTTAAATATTTTATCTTCAACCAATGTTATCCAATTTTAGTGTCTACTGCCTGTTTATATTGAAGCTGTCCACATGGGACATGAGTGGACATGGGAGTCTACATGGGACATGAGTGGACATTGGTGTCCAGGTGTGACATGATGGGTATGGGACAACTTAACAACTTTAGTGTTTAACCGTCCTGTCGTTGGTAAAGTGAATGGCAGTCTAAATGAAACAGCTTGAAGCGTCCCAAATATTTACTTTGATTCCACACAATATGATAAAAAGGATCATCAGTAGAATCATCCTCAAATATACAAGTTCAACAAATAAAGAAGTTTCTTCTATTATTTTTTCGTGGATTTCAAACTCTCAGATTTGAAGACAATCATTCACTAATTTATGACATTTTTTCCAGTTTTGACATTTGACATCATGCAAGCAATTACCATATAATTATCACATCATATTAATATCATTTTGTTCGGTCATCGAAACCATTTCAATCATAACATCGTTACTACGTCATCAGTACGCCATGAAGTTTGAAAGCAAAATGGAATGTTCCTCAATTGTGGTTTTTCTTCAAAGCAAAATATATTTGCATTTTAGCCAACTCACACCATTTGTGCAGTTGCTTACAGCTTGAAATTATATACGCAATGTCTGGAAGTTATTGCCCACAACTGAACGCTATGAAACATTTTGCAAATGACTCAAAATTTGCGAAAATTTTGAACACCCCACTCCCACCAACATCATTAGTATTTTAGAATCTTAAAAAAACACTTTATGCTCCATCCTTGGTAATAATAGAAAATAAGTGGCTTCAAAGTGGTTCCTAAATGTATTGATTGGATTTGATTTGATTTGATTTGATTTTAATTGGTTTGATTTGATTTGATTTGATTTTAATTGGTTTGATTTGATTTTAATTGGTTTGATTTGATTTGATTTTAATTGGTTTGATTTGATTTGGTTTGGTTTGGTTTGATTTGATTTGATTTTAATTGGTTTGATTTGATTTGATTTGATATGATATGATATGATTTGATTTGATTTGATTTGATTTGATTTGATTTGATTTGATTTGATTTGATTTGATTTGATTTGATTTGATTTGATTTGATTTGATTTGATTTGATTTGATTTGATTTTTTGTCTCTCACAGATTTCTTGCCTCGTTGGACTATGTTACTTTTTGTGGAAGGATAAAGTGTCAAAAGTTTTAACTTATGAAGCAGTAGTAACTAAAGTATGACATAATTAATGTTACACGTTTCTTAGAATTTCCCCGGAACAAGAAATTGCGATATTTCTTGCAGAACCATAGCCTGTTTGTATCATAGTTTTTAAATTACTTGTATTATAAATCAGCTATTTATTTTAGTCGGAAAATGCAAAATGTTGTCTCAGAAACAAAGTGATAAATCCAAGCTCAGTTTCCATTTTGGAATTTCAATCTTGATATCTACTTCAAATATGATACAAAGACAATATACTTCGCGCTCTATTGCTATCATAGCATTGCTCACTCTTTCTTTGCCAAAATTCTATTTGAAATTTTACCTATTTTTGAAAACTTCTATCTTGGCGACAAAACATGGTACCAGGATGTGGTTATGATATTAGTCACCAACCCAGAAAGACGTTGATGACGTTAACTTCTATTATCGAAATATTCCTTTAAGTTTATGTTCAATTGTACACATGAACGAAATAGTGAAAAGATTATGGTATAGGGAGGGGGCGGGGGTGAGGGACATTGGATGAGACGGAAGATGTTTGGCGATTCCGGTGGCGGTGACTCGAGACAGGGGTAGGTGAGGCTACAACAGTGTATTCTTGCTGAGATATAAATCCATGCATGACAGTATTATAAGTCCGTGGCGGGTTCAAGGAGCCCATCACCTCTCTCTTCATCTTCTCCGCTCTGATTTTACTTCAGTATTATCTTTGATCTTGCAGGCCACAAGTAAAAAAAAAAAGCTTTAAGAATCAATGGAGATGTTTTTATTCACTGTCCCGTGGGGTCTCTTTCTTACTCACGCTTTTGCATTGTTATCTTGGTATTAATATCGGTTTCTACACCGATCGTTGCATTCTTGCATCCTCAATAAATGGCCGGGTACCCCGTGCAGTCGGTTACCCCGCGCAGTCGGTTACTCCATCCAGCCGGTTACCCACCCAGCCGGTTACCCCATCCAGCCGGTTACTTCACCAAGCATTATTTGTATACAAAAATTAGAACTGGTAGCGTTATCGTCTTAAAATCGCGAATTTTAGGAAATGACAAAAATTCATAAATATTGTGGAGAAAAAAAGAAATCCTAAGTAATCTAATTTGAATACAAATTACTTGATTATCATCAAATCATTGCCTTTAGTTTCTTTGTTTTACTGTTTTGTTGCTGTAAATATAGAAATTACGTCATTTCATTGTAGACTGACAGATTAAATTCTTTGTTCTACTTTCATTCATTTTTGTTTTGATAAATTTAATCTTTTTCTTTTATTTTGCGAGTTAAGGTGTAAATACTTAAACAATATATACTGAAACCAATTTAGATTCAAGGATTATTCCTATCAGAGACTTCGTTCTAAATTACATAAACATTTTGACCAAGTTTACGGATTTAAAACAAAGTTCAGTATGAAATTCCCGAGCATGAAAAAAAATTCGACAGAACAAGAAATTACGTTCTTTTTAAATTCCGGAATAATATACTTATACTAATCAGATGTCATGAAGTTAAAAGTTTTTATTTTTGTTTTTGTTTTTGCTTGTTTTGTTTTGATTTGATTTGATTTTGTTTATTAGTTTGTTTGCCAAATGTTCTTAGATAACTCTGTAAAATTCGAAATGTCCTCTACCAAGAGGTTCGTATTGTACAATATATTGTAGGATATATATATGACGAATGAGTATGCATCTTAAGGTCAGAGGTCACTACAAAAACACAACTTAATAAATATTAAATAAAGCTCTGTAAATCGACAACCGCAATATACTCTCCCTTCTCCTTTTTGTTCTGTCCTTATTTTCATTTTAAACTTAAGTTATATCTAAATAATTACTACCGTCCTACATTCACATGTTTCATGTTCATGAACAAAACAAAAACCCGTTCTGTTAAGCTTGTTGGTGATTTAAATAACAATAGATGATAACGAGAGAGAAAAGAAAGAGTGGAAAGCAATTAGGAACAGGTTGGCAACCATCCTCCGTAGTGAGAGAGAGAGTGAAGCTATGTGTTCCTAGTTTAAGAGTCCGAGAATTAACGTTTTATTAACGCCTGTTTTGATGACTCGATATATAGCCTCTACTCTAGGAACACAAACACCTCTTTGTAGTGGGTGGCTAAGATGATATGTCATCAGGGGAGCCCCCCCCCCACCCCCTTTGCGATATAGGTTCTACCTCTAGGAACACAAACACTTCTTTGTAGTGGGTGGCTAAGATGCTATTTCGTCCAGGGGAGGCCCCTCCCCTTTGCGATAAAGGCTATACTCTAGGAACACAAACACCTCTTTGAAGTGGGTGCGGGCTAAGATGATATGTCGTCCTCGTCCAGGCGGGAACCCCTTCTTGGATGCAAAATGGTGATATATTTCGCAACGATTTAGGCAATGTTGAATAATTTTCGATTGTTTATATATGTTATGTGCCTATATACAGTACTGTAGATAGTTTTGTTATATTCTCCCTATACCAGTGGAGAGGAGGTGGTTGAATTTATTTCTGGGAGGGGGAGGTTAAAGTCCCCAGAAGTATACGTGGTTGTGCCCTTAGTCTTCCCTCTGTTTTGATATCAAAGTTTAGGAAAGGGGAGGAGCGAAACTTGACTGGGGAGGGATTTAGTTAAGGGGAGGGATTTAAGGGGAAGGATTTAAGGGAGGGATTTAAGGGAGGGTTTCCCCTTCGAGAAATGTGTGTTCGGTAAGGTGCTAAATACAAAATGGTGGGAGTATTTCCATCAGTTAAAAGTATAGTAAATTTGTGTTGTACAACTATAAATGTATATTATCGCGTGATATTTCTCCCAGATTAAGAAGAACAACAACAATTTAAAAAGAAAAACCACAAAGGTCAAATACGAATATGAGAGGATTTTTCGGTGCAATAACAATTTTGATATGAATCCGCGGTACAGAAATATTACACATAAATAATAAACAGACACAAACAATAGAATTTACCTACTTGGTACTAAGCGCTTCCGACTAAAAGGCAAAATGTACCTAACTGCATGGCTTATGAGTCATAAATGACGTCATGAAATGAGATGATTGGTTACATTTTAACGAATACAGAAAAAGTATTCTGAATTATGCATTTAAGGTTAGATAGATACAATGGCAACAGCTGCCTATAGAAAACAACGAGTGATATTGTTATCCCAACAAACACTACATCCAATCAGGGAGTTGTTATGGTCTATATGTGCTGATATTTGAAAAGGTATTCATATAAGGCAAAGTAATTTGCAAAGTTGTCCAACTCCGTTCAAGTTTGAACTAGCACTATTAATAAACTAAATATTGACATAACCTAAAGTGGGTCTTCCAATTACAGAGAATGTTGAAACACTCGTGTATGTAGTTTAACAAGGGTAAATAAAGTGACGGCATACGAGAATTCTAATCAAACGTTATCGAAGCTGCCTTAGACGAAAATATAGGGCTCTGTATAAGTTAAATAAGGAGGAGTATATAGCAGTATAGATTGTCCTCTTCGTGTACAACCATTGTGTTATTCTCGGTTCAAATTCTCACCAGGAACGAGAGTTCTTGACCTTGATTAGCACCTGCACTGCAGGAATGATTAATGGGGCGCATTCAATTTCCTCAGCTTTTGATAAAGTGATCAGATGCTGAGGTACATGTATACTCACGCCCGTCGGCGAACGATGGCGTAAAATGGCGGTCTCGGGAGTGGGAACCCGGGGTGCAACAATAACACCCCTGTATGTCTTCTAATTATCTGAAGATTTATCGTAAAGAGAATTCTTGGTGTAAACTCCGGTGAACGCCCAAAGTCATCACATCGACTCTGAGGATTTAAAATTAGCTTCTAAACGCTTCCCAATCCATAGGAAACACTAAACTAAACACAATCTTCCACTTGTTATCAATTCTTTGAATATAAAGCTTGAGACTATCCGGTGCATTTTATGACACTCTGGAGTGTAACGATTCGTGGAGATTTGTTAAAGACAAAATACCAAGGACTAGGACACCAAGTCTTCAGACACCAAGCACTCGGACACCAAGCACTCGGACACGAAGGACTAGGACACCAAACACGCGGACACCAAGCACTCGGACAGAAAGGACTAGGACACCAAGCACTCGGACACCAAGCACTCGGACACGAAGGACTAGGACACCAAACACGCGGACACCAAGCACTCGGACAGAAAGGACTAGGACACCAAGCACTCGGACACCAAACACTCGTCCAGAAAGGACTAGGACACCAAACACTCGGACACCCAGCACTCGGACACGAAGGACTAGGACACCAAGCACTCGGACACCAAGCACTCGGACACCAAACACTCGTCCAGAAAGGACTAGGACACCAAACACTCGGACACCAAGCACTCGGACACGAAGGACTCGGACACCAAGCACTCGGACACCAAGCACTCGGACACCAAGCACTCGGACACCAAGTACTCGGACACCAAACACTTGGACACCAAGGACTAGGACATCACGCACTCGGACACCAAGCACTCGGACACCAAGCACTCGGACAGAAAGGACTAGGACACCAAGCACGCGGACACCAAGGACTAGGACATCACGCACTCGGACACCAAGCACACGGACACCAAACACGCGGACACCAAGCACTCGGACAGAAAGGACTAGGACACCAAACACGCGGACACCAAGCACGCGGACACGAAGGACTCGGACGCCAAGCACTCGGACACCAAGCACTCGGACACCAAGTACTCGGACACCAAACACTTGGACACCAAGGACTAGGACATCACGCACTCGGACACCAAGCACTCGGACACCAAGGACTATGACACCGAGCACTCAGACACCAAGCACTCGGACACCAAGCACTCGGACGGAAAGGACTAGGACACCAAGTACTCGGACACCAAGCACTCGGACATGAAGGACTAGGACACCAAGTCCTCATTCACCAAGCACTCAAACACCTAGGACTCAAACACCCAGGACTCGGACACTAATCACTCGGACACCAACTACTCGGATACCAACGACACGACTAACACACTGCCTGCAGTACATGCACGTAAATGGCGTCATTTAGGGTTTTTTCGGATTGTCACCGAACCACTGTTTCGGGTGAGTTGTTGGCGAGACGTTGAATGTATTTCAACAATCGTTTGTTCACACGCAACTCTATTGATAAGAAACCAGAAACCTTTAACGATCAAATCTCTGTTCGTTTGTTAATTGGTTTATTGTTTCTGTTTTGTGTAGCGTCTGAATTTATTCCATACATAGCGTTCTGTATTTCTTTCGCAGAAACACCTGTGCAATTCAAAGTGAGATGATACTTTGTGTTACTATATATATCATTACTTGTGAACCCTCCAAACGTGAATTCCTTATCTCTACCACACAAAAGCAATGTCGATGGTGTAAAATGTAAGAGACCAAGATATTTTGCTTATTACAATAGATCTAACGAACAATGAAGTCTAAATGAATGCTATTAAAAAAAACCCGGATTTTCTTTTCAATTGTGTGGTAATGACGAAGCAGTAACATATTACATATATTATTAGATACCTGCTGTATGATACCGACATATCTTTATGGTCACAACAATTTGTCGACTCATGCGTCACTTTAAACCGAGTTCTTAACCGCATTAATACAGTTTTTGACGCATAAAGCATAATTTCATCAAGTTATATTTTATGTTGATTTTTCTTGAACTGTTTATCTAATTTCATCAATCATTTGTACGATTTAAATGGAAGTTAAGTTTTAAGAGTCGTCTTTTGGGCGACTGGGTCTTTCCTCCGTCCCAGAATTAAGTTTGATTTGTTTTTGAACTTTGCAAGACACAGTTATCAGCCTATAGGTTGTATGGCTGTAACACTTGTATTATTTGCGAATGCAAAGATTCATCAATTAAAGCGACTGGATGATATAGCCTAATACACAGACAATTAGGCCAGTACCTCAGATGCAACACAAGCTAGGAAACCTACAGAATTTTATGAACTCTTATTACATGTTTACAGAGTAAGACAAAATTGTCAAAGATTTATGTTTTTGAATTTCATCCAAGCATGCTCTTTGTGAACATATTTAAATCACTAACTCCCAAATGATTAATCAATCGGTTTAAGGGGTATACCATTTAGGTGAGGGGTGCACCATTTAGGTGAGGGGAAGGGGTATACCATTAAGGTGAGGGGGAGGGTATACCATTTTGGTGAGGGGACAGTATACCATTTAGGTAAGGGTATACTATTTAGGGCGGACTATAGCGAGGCCACGGAAACTACAACTTTCTAAAATAATTCATGTTCTCTCGGAGCGATATTTCATGTTCTCTCCTAATCATTTTCAAGCAGAACGACACATGCCAGGAAAGGAATTAACTTGATATTTAATTTCTCCCAGGCAAACTATTTAATGGACATTTCGTGAGGGGGGGGGGGGGGTTACCTAAACCATTCCCCACCCGGCTCATGTGCCCGCGATTTTGGTTTGTTCCGTTGTAATTTTAAATTGATTAACACTCAGAAGTGTTAAAATTAAGTTAAAAAAGGATAAAAACAAGTATTTCTCAATAGTTTCTTTGTTCAGGATATTCATTCATTATTAAGTTGATGTCACAAGGGTTAAATGTCACTAACAACGTAAATTACATTCGAACGAAGATAACTGACGACATGGCATGATCATGCCATCACGTCCAGTGGAGAGATCAATTTAAAGAGATCATTGAAACAACTTAATGATGTATCTATATGCATATTCGATATACAATGGAGAGGATAACCCTGCACGTTTCTTCCAACAAGTCTCAGGAATTAGAAATAGAATACATCCTTTGTAAAGCCATTTATTTCAAGGCTTGCTTATTTCCATGCATATACCGACAGCGCATATAGCTGCCAATCTAACCATAAAACCTATATATGATGCAGGCGTGAAAACCTATGCTGGATACGTGGGGGTGGGGGGGGGGGGTTGACGTGTGACGTCACAACCTTGTTCGTTTTCTCTTAACCT
>JAIPMN010009560.1:0-11352 GCA_020650975.1 Apostichopus californicus | reverse complement strand
TTAACCTTTTAATCAGATGAGAAGAGCGTTAGTTTGTGTGTTTGTGTGTGCTGTGGTGGGGGTGGGTGGTGGGGTGGGGGGGGGGAGCAGTAGATACCAACGAAACGTCTGATAACAAATAAATATTTATTCTTGTAAAGATTCTGAAACCATATCTTTCAATGAAAGAACTAGCAAAAGTAATTCCCAGTCTGTTACTATTTGATTACAACGTTAACATGAAACTGATAATGTATCTTGAAGTCATCCATCTCTTAAACCCACCCATACGATCCCACCCGATCACTTCCCCATACGATCCCACCCGATCCCTTCCCTTCCCTTCCATGCTACTTTCGATCAACCTTGTGGATTATCATAGATTATACATGTATAGGCCTAGTCCCATAATTTACCTGGTAGTGCACTATAGTTCTTAGGATGTGTATATTTATCCTTGAGCCATTTTTTAGTACTACATTCTGTACAGCTTCCAAACCAGTTTGGCCCGAAATAGTCTAGTTTCGAATGGTCCGACGGCTTACTATTTAAGTATTTTTGGACAATATCGCAATTGGACGAATTTGTTAGTGGATGTACATAATATTCTTCTTGCGTGTAGACCACAATTTCTCCTTTCGTTTTCCACTGGAAATATTCTAAATATCTTTCATGGTCGGTAGCTACCTCTAATATATGCGTCACCATGGCAACCATGGAGTCGAATTGATCAGGATGAATAAATGAGTTTGGCGGGGCTAATTTTACGTAATCTTCTAGTGGCGCACCTATAACAATAGGGACCAAACCAAACTGAAGCGTCCTCCAAAACTTTTCGGTGATATAATGTTTGCAACAAGAATTTTCCAAACTCAGATAAAATCTAAAAGGTGATATAGTCTGTTTTAGCACTTCTTCCCTATTCCAAGGTACTATTTCATCGCCGCATTTCCCCATCTTTTTTAGAGTCATAAACTTGCCCAAGTCTTCCACGAAACGTAGGCGATCCCATTGCAACGTTGTACAATGACTTCCTAACCAAACCGCTAACCCTGTTTTGTTCAAGATTGTCTCTCGATCGAGTCGGACAGGAGGGTGTCCTTCTTTAAACGGTTTGTAATAACCATACGGCTGATGGAAATCCGCGTCTTGACTGTAAGATCCGACCCAGTCATATGTAACCGCTGAATATTTCTCAGGTGGTTGTATACCAGGGCTATAATATGGGCTTTCTTCTGTAACCATTACCCACCTTTGACCCACTGTACGGTTGCCATGGATCCAGTCCCACATTTGATCCGTTATCCACTGATCGACGTCAGTGAAGAGAACAATGTCATATTCTCGAATGTGACTCGGGTCCCTGGTATGGTTTATGGTCACCGAGCAATTTATTGTGGGACAATAAAACGTTCTCGGAAATAAAGTTAAATACTTATACTGAGCAAATTCTTCGTAGGAACAAAAAGTAAACCAGAATTGTCTGATTCCAAACAGGACGATAGATTTATGGCAGGTGTTTTCATGTTTAATATTGCTATTCGTTTCTCTATTATGGTTGGTTTCATCATGATTATCTCCTATCACGAATAATCTGGCGGATTTCTCAAAGAGATCGAGCTTGCCATAAGTCGGTGCCGGAGGTAGGTACGAGACGGTCAGATATAGAAATATAGAAACATTAATTGCCATAGAAACCTTAGTGATAATAGTTAGAGTTCGAAAAGTAATCTTCATGGTGTCGATTTGATGTTATTGTAATTTTCAAAAATATGTATATATAGATATGTATACCTTAGCTGACATCTAGGATTCAAGTAAAACTATCTATAATATATAATGTTTTCCTGAGACGAATAACTGAGGATTGGTAACTCCATAACCTTGTTCACACCGTCCCGGCACGAAAGGTCACTTTAAATATAAAGAATCTCTGTATAAAAATATGCTTCTAGTTTTCACCGTTTCCACAATTTCCATAGAAAAGCACAAAATAATGTCTTCCAGTGAATGTAAATAAAGTTCCTTCGTATTATAATCAACAGATAACAACTTGCAAGAAACATAGCTTAGGCTTGACCATGCCTGACTTGTTATCCCGTACGTATATACGTATAGCCTATAGCTATAACATTTATCGCTACAGTCATTTCACATTTTCTTGATTGAAAACACCATATCTCCGACTCATTTCATAAAACATACATTGAAAATGAAACTGTTCCGTTCCTTTCTGTGAAGTCTGTCGTGGGAATTTGAACTTGCCAGTATATATTATATATACGCTATATACAGGCCTATATATGAAAACGTATACAAGTATACTCATATGTACGGCGGGCTTCCCTATATGACCGCATAGAATGCGACCTCTTGTTACAGCTTATACACCCATTGACTTGTTCAAACGTGTTCAAACGAACGCTTTCTCGTTGACTGTTTAATATACTATATATGTTTGTATATATAAGCCCTTGCATATACTGTTTGCTTTGTACAGGTCGCAATCGCCACGGTAAATGATTTTCAACTATTTTACCTGTTGTTGCTATAGTGACCTTTCAAAGGGCCATAAGATTTTCTAATGAAAGAACTATATAATAATATACAATATTTAAAAATTCGTACAAACGTTGCTAAAGCGATCTTTTAAATGGGAATAAGATCTTCTAATGAAAGAACTATAATATACAATATTTAAAAATTCGTAAGAAAAGTAAGAACTTTTAGAAAGAACGTATTTATTCAGATAGTTCTGAATAAACTCGCCGGGGACGGTTGTTTGTCCGAACCGGATTTGCTGTCCAAAATTGTCACTGGGTTTAAGAATGATTTTATACACTAACATTTTAAGCCTTGCAATATTGAGGCCAGTCTCTGTTGGAGGAATTCTTGTCTACAATTGTTAAAACCACGATCCCCTCCTTTATAAATATCTTCACTTGAATAACATAACGAGTGAGTTAATCCATTCTTTGAACAACACAAAATGATCGCCCGGACATGTTTATACAGTGACAAGCAAATGGGGAATGTTCACTTTTCTTTTCGCTATTGAAACGAACTATAACATGAGTAATATGACAGAATATATATTATCATATTTTACTATCAGAAAATATGATAACCAAAAAGCCAGTCGGTTTTGTGATTCCTTGTCATACAATTTGCTCAAAATTCCACATAACTATCTGATTAATGTAGAGCAGGCGATGAGTTAAATTTGTTCAATAATTAAGTGAGAACTTAGATCAGATATTTCCAGCTCTTGTGTGTATCATCCCCTTGTGAGCATCAACCATTTAATTCACTGGTAATGATTTCACAGTATCGAAGTTTGATTCGAAATGGTTTACTTCATATGTGAAATATAGACACATATATAGATGTATGAATAAAAGGATATATTCTTTGACCAAATCTGAGCTTGCAAATCAGCTCTGCTACCAACCATCCCTTTAATAATTGTTATTAATGAATTAGAGTTATATGTTTATATGTATAGTTAAATGACGTTATTGGTAAAACTAGCAGGACATTTTTTTGAAGCATAAGATAGTTAACGCCGTCATGACGAGGAGTTATTATTTGTGTTAGCAAGCGCTACGTTCCAATCAATAGTATAGTAATAGACCGGTGGTAATTTCATTCTCTTGGTGAGCAAAGTACTGTTAAAGAGGTAGCTGGTTTGGTTACTATAACGCTCGGTTCTTGATTGGGCTTAAGGAAACTGTTAACTTTCCTCCAAAACATACGAAATCCTTTTCGCCGGCGATCTCGCTTCAGGTTGTCTTTAGTTTATTTATTTCCTGATTATTACTGTATAGAAAGCCAAAAGACCAATAAATATAAATACCCGGTTTATCGGTTCATAAACCTGGGATAGAAAACGTTATAGACCGGGTTTTCGATTTATTGGGCATTTGACTTGCCATATGAGTGTGCTTGAAGCAAGACTATATCAACTTGCTGGAGCAGATTTCATTTCCTGGATGACTATGTTTTGTTGAAGACTTATAGAGCTCCTTGACAAAACTAAACTGAACTAAATTTGACCAAACTATAGTGTTCACCAATAGGAAAATCATAGCATTGGAGAATTCACAGATTAATTATAGCTTTAATTAGTTGGAGTTATCATGTTTAAAAGTTTTGCAGACTTTGACACCCCGTTGACCACAAATTACATTTGACCTCCACCAATTTTCAATAAGGTTCTTGTATTCACCAAGCTGGATCTGCATACCATGTATGAATTTAAACAGAGATTTTATCGTGTTGACATTTTCAGATTTTGACCTCTGTTGACCCCAAATGACAATTGAACTTCACAGACAACGATAGGCTTCTTGTAAACTCAATAAGACGGATCCATATTACGAAGTATGAGATGAATCCACCAATTACTTGCTGAGTTTCGATGTGTCACATAATGTCACATACTGTCACATACTGTCACATACTACACACACACGCCATCTATTTCGCATAGATTACTTTTGTCTCCGACAAGGCATAAAAAAGAAGGACAAAATTATTGCAAACAACGTTGTAATGCTTTAACATGAACATTCGGTACGTGCTGCATAATATATCTGCTTTCAATATTGTCAAAAGGTGAAGTAAACTCGAATTAAAAACAAATTGTTTGATAGCGGAGCGGATTAAAGTGATAATCCTCCCATCTTTACATGGCTCTTCCCTTCCACCTGTCCCACGCCCCTCCGTCGTATCCATGTACCCATTACCAAGTTCGAAAAAGTATGCTCTGCTCAAAGATTATAGACCTATATCGCATTCACTTATTTATGCTCTGTTGGCCTTCCATAAAATTTTACTTGAACCGTTCTCGTTTCGACCTTTCGCAGATCATCTTGAAGCACCCCCGGTTACATCATATCATAACACTCGTAGGTTTTTATCGAATCGTTCAGTCTTCAGCGATAAATGAATAGGACCACTTGAACTTTTGAGAGGCATAAAAAAATCTCTTGTCTTTATTTCTTAACATTTCTCATAATTTCAAGACTTTCCTACGACTCAAATGACCTAGTTTCCATGGCTCGCCGAATAGTCACAATTTTGTCAACAAGTAATCCAATATCCTAGACACGAGATATATTTAAATCAAATTAAGTAGTATTAGCAGTAGAAATTTGAAGTAACCATTCCGAATGTTTAACACAGCTTAAACTACAAACTGTACAACGTTGTATATAGCGTATATGTTGCGCGGTTTACTGCAGACTGTATCGTTATGCAACGAGGAGTAATTGAAATCAACTGTTATGAAAAGCACAATATTAAGTTGTGGTTTAAATTAATTTGTCATTGTTGGATATATATGCTACTACATGGACATAACTTATCAATTTCAAAATCCATCTCAAAATTGTCGGTATATGCCAGAGACTGTTCGGTCTAAACAAATTAAAATTCACAATTGTGTTGCCAGGTCTGGAGCAGCCTCATAGTATTTAAGTTTCCCACGTAGTAGTTGTTCCGCGTAAAAGGAAAACTTGATCGAACCGAACGATATGTACAAAAGTGTTAACAAAGGATACGAGTAAATGAACACAAAATGAAAATAAGTATTTCAGCTTTCCTTACAACTGATTGACATATATATGACAATACCAGAAAATTTATTTGAAGAAAAGATTGGATTGACAATAATAAAAATCGATACATCATACACAGACAAGCAGATCCAGTCTGACGAGCATTTGTTCGACGTAATTATAATATATGCATATTCATAATTTCCTTATAAGAAAGTATCATGATTCATCTACAGCTAATATATAGACATCAATTATAAATGAATGTAGAATGAAAACAATAACACAAATTAGCAGAAATGTTTCTTTTCAATGAAAAAACAAAAACAAATCGAGATAAATATCTCGATCAAGTTTTGCTGTTGTTATTGTTGATATGGTTTCCATGGAAATTAAGAAAAGAAATTATTCAAGTTGATTAAAACGTTTGTCATTTTGTGCACTGGAAGAATAGACACAGAAGTGGGGTACAAGACCATGCGAACACCCCAGCTGCGAATAAAGCATGTAGTAAGTTGAATTAACCCTGATTTGTGTTGTATGTGTGTTGTATCACTGTGATGTATCACTGTGTTGTATCTATTCCCTGTCAAAATTACGTGTGATACAACACCCGGCGTTACTGTAATCTCTGTGTGAAACGGCTGGATACACACATGAAGTTACTTTGTCGTGATTAAACAGGTCATAATATCGAAAGGGGACATACGTCATGAGTGAGTGAACTGATCGATTTGGGCGGAGCCCAGAACCTGTAGAATTTGGATGTTTCATAACTTTTGGGGTATCGACAAACTATATGGGGGGGGGGGGGGTTAGGCTGATCTGCAGGAAAGGATGGTGGGAATGTGAATAAGACCCCTTTTTTTGTTGCTTTTTCAAGAGTATAGTGAAAATAATGGGAGAAGATTGGGGAGGGGGAGGGATGGAAGGTTGCCCCTGCCCTGGCCGGATTTCTTTTAAGGAGAGAGGAGCATATACCCGGTGACTGTGCTGTTTGGCTCAAATGTGGGACTGTGGTTGCGGCGTGGATCAATTTAGTCGTTTGGTTTTCGTGCCCAAGCTTTATCTTAACTATTCCTTAAATCTATCTTGACTAGACACTATATCAGTGGATTACATAAACTATATCAATTATATACTTTATATGTGTTGCAGTGGATTACATAAACTACAGTAATTATATATATGTGTTGCGTTATGTTTATAAATATATGAAATGGTGAGGTGAAGATGAGGTGAGATGAGGGTTACTTCAGTACCTATACAGTCCTTATGTAACATAAATGCAAATGAGGCTCATTGTTGTAATGTAATTACAGCACTAATTTAACACTAGCCCAGAATCTTTGAAATACTAACACTGTTTCAACATTAGACACACGTTATAGCCGTATAGTATCAGTATTGTTTGTGATTGTGCATAAACGGTTTTACTCGAAATTGCCTAACCATTGAAAATATGCTAACCATTCTCTAAGGGAGATATTAAGTGTCACATTTCACCTTTTAACTACACCCCTCCCTTACCTCTCTCCGCCAACTTCAGGCCTTTGCACACCTGCACACATGTAGACTTGAAAACATGAACACATTCACACTCCTCTTGTGGTACGTAGTCCATTGCATACAATACTGTCTGGACATGAATAATATAAAATACTTCTAATTCTAGTCTAAGCAGTAAAATCAAAAGTTTACGTGTTTCTTTAACCTCAAAATTTATAGCCATTACTGGTTGAATCTTACTCAACATTAGTCAAAAACGTTTCCAATTAGGTGAAATATTAAAGAAATGTATGCGCATAGTCACGTTACAGGTGTGCTATCGTGGTGAGGGGATAGGTAAGGCAAGGGGGAAGATCCTCCACGCAGACATTTGAATTTTTCGTCAAAAACATAAACTAACGCCACGATGGAAGTGTCCTACACCTATAAGTGTATTCAACATATCTTTGCACTGCAAACGGTTTAATTCTATTTTTTACACGCAGATTCAGTTTTTGTTATATGACTTTGCCAATTAATTGAACAAAAACTGTATTGTGACACAAGCCTTTACGACAAAACCCAATTATGGCAGTTATATCCAATGACTGCGAAATTAAAATGAAGGTAGGCGGCTTATTCATTATGTCTAGCGAAAACAGAATAGGGCCAACGATGTTTTTCACAATATTCTTTGTGCGGTTCGAGATTAGATATATATTTATTCCTTTGTAAACAGGTGGCCTTGTACTACCTTTTTTCTAACAATACTATAGTTCTTCCTTTGTATTGAAGGCGCTATACCTTGCAAAATACCTTAAATACTAATTGTAGAGGGAGGGGGGGGGGGGTAGCTGTTGCAAGATATGTCTAGTCATACCGAAAACATCATTTATTAAATAAGTTTTTTTACATAATCATGGAATCATTTTTAAATAGATACTGCAGGGTTAACCGGTTGATTATCAAAACGCCGATTGGTTTGTTCTTGTTACACTTTTCAGGCAATACTACCAAACAATGACCTGCGGACATTGCATTGTCTTTGGTCATATTTACATGAATTTAAAGAAAAAACGTGTTTGTTATCAACAACCTGCAGCACGAATTGCTATCCTAACTTTTATGAATTTTGAATGCATTGTGACGTTAACAAGAAATATTATTGAAAACGTGCAATCAGAAATAGATACATTTAGAAGACAACTACAAACGGAAATTTTATTGTTCCACATATAAACGACTAAAATAATGCTAGTACGTTGGTAACATTTACATTCAACTCAGCACGTTCATTTCAAGAAACTAACATTTGCAACAGTGAACTTGAAGCAAACAAGTTTGTTGTCACGTGTGGGTTCAGATACGCAAACTAATGTTGCTTCAAACATTTCATGTAGTGGAATATGTTTCCATATATTTGTTCTACAAGTTCCACCCACCGTTACGTGACATAAGCCGTCACGTGACGTCAGAACAAATTACGTCACTTTCTGCTTCCATTTCATGGAATCTGTTTTCATCTTTGTAGTTCAGTTCCAATCATGACAAGTTCCACCCACCGTAATGTGACGTAAGCCGTCACGTGACGTAAGAACATATTACGTCACTTTCTGCTTTTCATTTCATGGAATCTGTTTTCATCTTTGTAGTTCAGTTCCAATCATGACAAGTTCCACCCACCGTAATGTGACGTAAGCCGTCACGTGACGTCAGAACATATGACGTCACTTTCTGCTTCAATTTCTACACATGCAATACATGATGAATTATTTGTTCCAGCAAATTAATTATGATATTGTCCAGTGTACGATTTCCCATTAATATCGTCATTACGTTACAATTCATATCAAGTAGCCATTTTTTGTCTCTCTCTACATAAAATCACCTTCGTCTACGGATTCATTACGTCATTGATATCGTCATCATCTGTCTCCCAATGAAAGTAAATTGCCTTCATTCGAAGATAATAATTGTAAGACATGAAAAGATATGGCGATCACCATGGTTACCAAGATGGCGCTGTAGTCCCCCTGTAAGAAGTGTCCAGCAGAATGTTCATTGCATTTATCCTCGTGGCAACACCATACACAGTCGTAGTTATCCTCTGACAAAACATCACAGTTTGGATTTTCCGTTTTCGATCTTTCATTCTCACAGAAAGTATCATCGACACAGCTCTTGGTCACGTTCAGTATGGCTCTACTCCCGACTATATTAACAAAAACAAAACAAAAACAAAAATGAAATAAAACAGTTTGGGCAACGCAAATGATGCGTCTAATTTTGGTGATTGGCCAAAAAATCTGAAAATGTTGGCTGCCATGCCTGACACAACCCTGTCTGCGTATCTGACGCTCGTTAATCGCATTTTATATCGATAAAAGGACCGGCTTGAAGCATGCCGGTGGTCTTATTATTTATGCCCAAAATACCTGACATTGTTAACGCAGTCTTCACAAAGTTTGCAGAAGATTCCGAATTTCGTTTTACTTCAAATGACCTCTGACCTTTAACGAAACGACACTTTTTGTCTCTCGTGGATTATCTTGTCTAAAACTTGTTCACAAAGTGTCTTATAGCCGCAGCCAGAGTGTCAACTGAAAATACATAATTTTAGTTTTCTACCATGATCTTTTATCGGTCAAAATATGCTCCTTTTTATATCTTCTGACTTTTGACCTATGTTAGTATGTAAATGATCATCTGGGATATTCCATTTATCCAGTACGAATGGTGGCGTCCAAGTTTCGCTTCTCGGGAGACCGTCTTTACAACTGCATGTCATACTCGAATATATATATTATGTAGGCTGCATTCTTAACGCATAGCTTGTATGTTAGGGAGTTTATTGCCGGATATCTCAGGTTACATGTATATGAGAACTATGTTTTACTACTTGGTACAAGGCCAAGGTTTAGAACTATGTTTCTTTGTTATGTAGATGCAGTTATTTAGGTTTGTTGATTGGGAGTACCACATTGTGGAAAATTCATAATTAAACAGTTCTTTACATTTGAGAAAACTATGCCGTTGATATCTCATCTTAAATACAGAAGGAACAGTGCTAAAGCTTAACACTAGGTCTTAAGTTGATTTTCTTATGTCCTTGTTACACTCGACATGACATTGTTTTCATGTTTTGTTCATTCATGAAGACACAAATTTCTTCATTATATTTGTGCTTTAAGATATATTTAATGGCCGTATACTGCTATCCAATCAGATTTAATCCCATTTTAACCTTATTTAAACACTTGTTTGTCGGCATAAATTTAAAGTGATGTGGGTATTAATTTTAATCAATACGACTCACAACTGACCTATATTCAAACTTCACGCTTGCATAAGAAATCGACCATTTGTTGTTGTTTTTTTCACCAAATGACATCTGTCAAATACCACCTATAAATTCAGACCTATTTTTTACGTTAAATGGAACAGAGCTAAACCAGTATCATGGCATACCAATAATTATGTTCACCGGTGTTTAACTTCGTAGCATTTTAATGTTTTTCTTGAAATTTATGCCCAAGGTGATGTTTTTCTTCATACACCCTGATGAAGCAGAGACGAGCACGTCTTTTGAATTCACAACGGAAGGTTTTCTGAAAGAACGGCATGAAATTTCACTCCTTCTGTCAATTACGGTTCCCCACAGTTTTGATTAATAGTATGTGTTAGAAACAACTAGTTTATTTGCACGTATGGCTTTCATTATACTTTGATTATTCGGTACCCTCATCACAGTTTGCCGCATGTAAACAAACCACACTTCACAGTTCTCATTAACTGTTTTGCGTCAACCCAAATATGACATGAATTACCAGTGAAATGTGTCTTGGAATTTAGGACATTAATCGCATTGTGTGGACCTCTCTCTGTCACTCTCGGTGGGTTAATTAAATAGCTGCAGGACTTTATAAACTGTTTATCATTTCCGAGGCCCGCCAAATAGGACAAGTATGTAAAGGTTCTATACTAAACACAGCCTCACCTAAATGCCAAAGAGTAACAGTTCTATGTGAAGTTAGAACCTAAAACTACGATTATTTTCGCTTTAAGTTACGGCCTCGTTCATATGGTATTGACAAATACAAATCAGTTTTAGTACTTTACCTTTGCTATAGCCTATATACGGCAGTGTTGTAAAGCTTAAGTCACTGATTTGACCTCGAGTCAAGTCGAGTCGCTTTTTCTGTTGACTTGACTCAAGTCTGAACCCAAACTGAAGATGACCTGATTCGACTCGGACTCGAACGTTACTTGACTCGATTAAAGGCAATTACTCGAGTAAAAGAAAGGGACTCAATCCATCGTTTAG
>JAIPMN010009558.1:0-14529 GCA_020650975.1 Apostichopus californicus | reverse complement strand
CGGAATGATACTTCCGGGGCGGAATGATACTTCCGCCCCACCATATTTTCCACTGGGGGGGGGGCTGGCGCCCCCAGCTCCCCGGTTCCTACGCCCTTGAACTCTACCAAATATAGGTAGACCAATTTACCAATGTGTTTCCATTCTTCGCGATCTGCATACTGTATACTGCAAAACGACTCCCTCCCCAACCCCTCGACCCCGCCACCTCCCCCGACGCCCACATATATTTTGGCTCCAGATTTGCTTTGTTCACATATAGGACACAGTAACAGGCCTAATCTTCTTCTCTTGTCAATAATGAGATATGTGGCATGCATAGGCTGCCCCGTATACACATACCTCGTATTGTACTTCATCATCGGTTTCAATAGTGCATATAACTATGCACTTGTTCGCAGCTTGTCAATCAAATAGTTAAAATTTCAATGATTCTTCAAGTATTGATACATATTTCTGTACGATGTGCTTCTCACAAAGGCAGTTTGTTTTTATTTTCCACCAGAAGCAAACAGCAAGTCGTATCCAGGGTCCATATGTTTATTACCAGGGGCGCTACTCAGTCACATGACGAACACCTGATCAACCGACAGATTCTGTTTGCTTTCCTGTGTCGAGTCCTTTGTAACGAGTAGTGTACAGTAGTGTACAGCCTAGGCAGGTTGATACAGTGAAGTAAATAGTATTGAGTAGGCCTAGATGTGGACAGTTTTATCCCTACTGCAGTTTGACAAGAAATTGGTTCAGAAATTACGAAAATGGTTGTTTTGAAAGGCATTCCATCAATCATATCGCCAGACCTTTTGCATGTGTTGGCAAAAATGGGACATGGTGACGAAATAGGTTTGTTCTGGCAGTAAATAGTTTCTTGATTACCACAGTGTAACCTTTGTCAGCCTAACCTATGTTGATAATGTTAGTAAGGCCTAACCAACCTACGCGGTAGGCCTAAGTTAGGTTCTAATGGTATTAAAAGTTCTAATCCTCGTAATACACGGTAAGACCAAGTAGCCTTAGTATAAGACTCAGCCTAGACCTGAGCTACACACCAACAAGTCATTTCAAGTTCACTACCATGTGCTTGGTACCGTGTTATAATATGTAGGCTATGTAGCTGCAATAATATACACTATAGTTGCCGTGTTCGCAAATAAAATTGTAACCACTCATTCAATCGCATTTACAATGCCTTAAGGGAAAAATCCAAACTTGCCACAATGAAACAAGAAAACACCAAGTTTGTGATTTGAGATACTTTTGTGGAATATTCCACCCATTTAGCAGAATTGTACAGTAAACTTCAATGCATGAGCAAAGTCTGAGGAATTTTTCCTTGCCTTGAGCAGTTTAACTCCTGACCTTAACAAGTATAGTTCTTCCTATTTTTGGTTGAAACTGTTCAAACCATCAATGTAATCATATAGGTGAAGGATAGTGCTAAACCAATGAGCATACTCAGGGGAGATCGTCATAACAGCTATCGTTTATAAGAACATTTATCCCTTATATATTGTGAATTTACAATATACGATCGTACTATTAACATTACTAGCCTACTCAGTAATGTTGCTAGAGAAAAAAGTTTGCATCCCAGGCACGTAAGTCCCCCAAAAAGTTTGCGTCCCATAAAAAAAGCTTACATCCCCATCAAACACCAATTATAAACTCTTTTTATTAGTGTAGTTGTAAAGATGCGATCGTCACGCAAGTTTCTAATGCAGCAGTTTACTGTGGTATGAATGCACATTTTACATTAGCAACTCTGAATGCGGAGAGCACAAACATACTTTGAGATGAAAAATTCTTTTCAGTATCAGAGATGTAGCTTCCCACAAAATTCATAGATTGTCTCATCTCATTATGTACAGTTTGTGATCAAAGCAAAGTTCAAATATTGCATGATAGTCTCAAAAACAACTCAAGTGCATCTTCGTAACATGAGCGCTTGTTGTCGAAACGTACATATCTTACAACAATCCTAACGTTATGATATTTGATTGCACATACGATAGCGTATACCACAAACTTGACATTAAATACCTGGGGGTGCATCAATCAGAAGGAAAGAAGTGTGGAGTACCAAGAAGTTGGAAGTTGGTGTGAAGTTAAAAATGTAAATGGTTATTCCAACAGATTGCATTTCAACTGTACATCTAGAATGGATTTTACTAAAAGTTCAAGCTTTACAAAATGATTTGGATTTCAAAGGTTTTCTATATTATTTGCTTGGGGCAGTGCAGTGAGAGGCATGCAGGAGCAGATACAGGATATTAAAAAAAGAGGGGGGAGGAGAGGGGTGGGTCCCTGGGGTTCATGTTAAAGCCCATTCTCATGTTGAGGTGTCTGGAGGTCCACTAGAAAAAGAGTTAAAATATAAGATGTGAAATGGTGCATTCTGAGGCATATTTGGGCTATAAATAGGATCTATAATTAAGTTTACATGTAAAATTATACTAATAACTACTTTTAATTGTTTCTGAGAAGGGAGAGGGAGTGTCATGTCCCCCCCCCCACCACCTTGTGTGGGATTGAAATAGGGTTTACAGTCTTTACTACCTCTCTCCGTTTTTCTATTTTTTTATGCTTACTGACAAATACTCATCCTGCTTATTTTTCAACTTGTAGTTTCTATTAGGTCAATAGCTTTGATATAAACATCACATTTTTGTTATTTTGTCCTTCAAATGCTACCTTTTTGATATCTTGTGTATTCATCTTTGTACAAACACTTGAGAAATAGGGCATTGTGGTCAAGTGGTTAAGGTAGTGGACTTGTGATCTAAGGTTTGCAGGTTCAAGCACTTCGCATATCATTCCCATGTGTCCTTGGGCAAGGCACTTTATCTCCATTGCCTCTCTTCACCCAGGTGTATAAATGGGGCCCTGTGAGATAAAACTGTCAGTTAGGCATTGTTTGGCTGCTGCCATGTGGAGGGATTGTCTCAATGTCTGACAGGTAATCGTTGACCGGGGTAATACGATGCGCCCCTTATATGGTGGATATGTCTCCCCTTTATGAATCCTCAATATTATTAGAAAAATCTGAAGAACTTCAAGCACCATTTCTACTTATTATCTTGCATGAATTGACTTTCTTTGTATGAGTTGAATAATCATTTAGATCTAAGAGGCCTTTACATAGGCCTCCCCCCCCCACCTGCTGAGTAGTCAAGACCTTTCTTCACCCTTAAATATAGAATCTGACAAACTGTATCATGCTGTCACAGGCTTTTAGGAAACACATTTCAGGACAATTTTTTTTTAATACAAGCTTCTGGAAGGTTGAGGTTGTGGCCTATATCATGCTCACCTTTAGAAAAAGTTGAAGACTCTATCTATTATCTATCCACAAATTATTAAAGACAGAAATTGAATTGCCATTGTAGTGGTACTCTGTGCACGAACGCCCTTCAGAGCCCAACTAGTTGTGATCAAACTTTTGCATCATGAATATGCATAGACCTCAACACAGTCACCAATCACAATCATTGGTAAGGTCTATGAAGTATTTAAGCAAGTGTGACATTGTAAGCCATTCTCTGCATTTATCATTGGTTCAAGACATCACAATTTCTATGTTATTGATTCTAAGGGTGGTGTTAGCTCTACTTTCTACTTCACGGCAATTCAGGATTGGAATGCTCTTCCAAATCATATCAAATCATATCAAATCCATTAAGTCTTCTCATCTTTTTAGAGCTGAGTTAAGGAAGCATCTCATGTAATTTAGGGGGAGGGGGGAGAGGGAGGCACTTTTCAGTATTTTGTGCTATATACGTTTTTTGTGTCTTATTTATTGGTTTCCTAGTATTTACCATTGAAAGTGCAAATAGGGCCCCATTGGAAATGGGCCGACGTTCTGTCAGCCTAATGGGTTTAGCTCCTGTTACTCGTTTTTGTTCTTTTCAATTCCGTCCTTTTTGTCTATTATGTCTTTGTAATATTTTTGTATTTTGAACAATCTGAGTGCGAATAAAATAAAATCAAATCAAATTCATAGCCATAACTTTATAAGAATTTCACTAGGTATGTCAGATTTGACACATGAACATATAGAGCCATCAGATAATATACAAATAATGAATGGTTATGAGTGCAATAGTGCAAATATTTCATGAGTTGAAAGATGGAATGTTCCATTCAACGAGTTGAATGGAACAAATTACATAGACTTTCAACGAATGAAATATTTGCACTATTGCATGAATGCAAACCATTCATTATTTGTTTTATACAACATATTATATTAAGATGAAATATTTGCACTATTGCACGAATGCAAACCATTCATTATTTGTTTTATACAACATATTATATTAAGATGGGTAAAATGCACTCATGCAACAGATTGTTTTGAACAGACAGGTTTCTCTGCTCTGTTACCATTGAAAAAAGTGCTACCAAAATAGTATAACCCATGGTTCTATTTCATAGCGTGCAATAGAGCGGATTTTGCATGCAATCAACGAGCAATTGACCAATCAAATGACCAGAATACAATTAGGTGTTGTATAAAAAATTTTAACCCCCTCCTACACTGTAGTATTTGAATTGGTCCTATGCATAGCCTGAACATTGTTTCTATGGTAACGGTATATATCTTCTTCAGTTTTAGCCGATGCCAACTTTCCGTCAAGTTCGATTTGTCAAAATGGACCTATTGAAGTGAGAGCCGATGGTAAATATTGAAGCACTAAGTAATATCATCATTTGGCATTGCTATAGGGAAGGAGAAACTGGGAACCTGGCCCTGGAAAAATACATGTTGGTAATTTCTGATCCCTCTCCTCTCCACCCAACAACGACCTCAACTCACCTCACCACACCCCCTCCCCAACCCCCTAAAGTGATACAAATCTGCTAGATATGCTATAATTGCCATAAGTTTCTAAAACTTTATTGCATTTCTCTGACAGTTTTCGTTTATCCATGCAAATGATATTCATAATTATTTCCATGACGATATAAACTATGACTTCACAGAATGTTGATGTCATAAACCAAGTGCACATACAGTATGTGTTTTTTTTGCTTCACTGATATTCGTTCCATTTGAGTAACTCCTAGATTCCCTATAATGGGTTCGAACACTTTTCATAGGCTTCAAATATACCTTTCTTAATTTGTTTCATTTGGATCTTTTCTAAGCCCGAGATAGAAATGTCGATTTATTGATCCCCCCCTTCTAAAGTAACTCGAATCAGTAGTTTCCTGTTAGATACACAACACTTTACTTCTTCGAGAGCCATGCCTCGCTCATTTGCTTTTAATTTTGATGCCCGCTCTGCTGCTAGTACGCCTGATGAAGCTACTCTTGATTGTTTAGTTGCCATGGCGATCTTGAAACCAACTTGTAGCTTAAGCAGCATTCCTACTTCATATGGTGTTGATTAATGTGGTCTTTCATTTGTCTTTATACTTAGAATTTCTCATATATCCTCCAAATTCTTTTCTATCTGAAGAAAATTTTTGTTCAGTTTTTGCACAGATCCTCGTTGGCAATCTGTTTCTGTCTTGATATTTATCTAGATATTAGAGCAAGTTTTTGTATTTACTTTTGCTAAGTGTTTGCTATTAACATAAATCTTAAAAAGAAGGTTTGTCTTTAGTCCCAAACAGTCAATAACCAAGAACAATATGAGAAATGAAGCATAGATGCAAAAGTTATAATGTTATTGCTTGTGTAAATCAAAATTGTCTGTATTGAATTAGTTAGTTTAAGAACAAGCTAAATTGAGCAGCATTTAACCACAGAGGTGTCTTTATAGTGAGATTGACAGACTTTATATTACATGGCTGACCTCTACAGGGTCCCAAACTCCAGGGGTCTGGGCAGCCATCCCCCAACCCCCCCCCCCCCGGTATTTTTCACATCAAATGATTGTGGGCCGATACTGACCACAGTTTTAACATCACTGATCATTGGCCTAGACTACCACCCCCTCTTCCCCCACCCCACACACACACACATGCACACACTCTGAAAGCAGTGTCAGGGTCCCTGTTATCACAAAAACAGATTAAGAATATCACATACTATTTATATGTTTGGTGTTTTGTTGTTTACATACTAAATTGTGTGCTATTTAAAGGAGCTTACAACATGTTTATATTTAATACAGTCATTTGTTGTGTATTGTTCATCAGCAGGATTCTTGAAGCTGAATGAAACCCTGACTTTTCCTTTAACATGTTTGTCGTCTCTTATCCAGGTCACGGTATTCCTGCTCTTCTAAAGGCCATTCTTACACTGTTTCCCTTGGACATGTACGCCGATTCACCAGTAAGTACTGTTCGATAGATTCGTAGCTACTGACTCCTTATATGCTAGAACGTCAAACACTGGTCACCAGTCGATGATCAAACTTCCATATCAAAGCACAAAGCAAAAGTACTCATTTAATAGTGTGATTTGAAACTCTTCTGAATATCTAAGAATAAAGATTGTGTTAGAAGTTCTAATAAAGCAAACCTTAGACGCTTTTAATAAATCTATGCGTAAAATTTTAGGGCAATATGGATGACCTTTAATGTCCGTAGGGCTTGAAGTAACAGCTCTATTATGTTGCCATGGTTACTGCTAATGCTGTGGTATACAGCCCTCATTTTAACTTCAATAAATGCTGGGCTGGCCTATGAGATGTTTAATACTTGCCTTCAGCGTAGTACGCTGGAGTGAGTAAGATAAGTACCACTTATATTGAAGTAGCTACGTCTCCCAAATCAGTAACTCCATTCGTAAAGAACTTTCTCAACGGTGCTAGTTTGCCATCAGTTTTTCTTGCTTTATCATTCAAAAGTTGCCTTTTCAAGTTTGCAACGGGTTTGAAAAGAGACAGGAAGTCCAAACAAACAATTGATTGATTCTCAAAGTTTAGCAATAGAGATTATTTGCAGGGATTTGCAGAGGGGGCTCAATGAAGTGTTTTTGCCATTCTGACAATTTCTAAGAAATCTGTGCTGCAGAAGCAGTTTGTTTATTTTCTACTAAATAAGGACTGCTGCAATGTTGGCAAGGTTTCCCTGCAAGTGTAAAACAAAAAACACAATCCCAAAGTTATACCTTTGAAGTGAAACTTAAAGGCCACCTTAATATAATTCCTTCCAAATCATAGCTTAGACTACATTACTATCAATGTTTCCACCCCCCCCCCCTTATTTGCCAATTTGTGCCCTTTTCCATTTGTTTGTATATATTTATATATATATATAATATTTATATAATATGTTGCAAATTTATAAGTATTCCTTCTTCTTTAAAGGGACACAAACCTAATGATCATATTTGCTTTATATTACAGAGATCTTTTGTTAAGAACAATCATATTATCTTGTTAAAGCCTTGTAATTATTTTCAGTTAAGACCCTATCAGCATCCCCTGTCCCCTCCTCCCCCCCCCACCTTCCCACGGTTCCCTCTCCTCCACCCTTCCTCTTTTAATTATTTCCTTCTATTGAAGCACTGGGTTTGTTATATTCCTTGGTGGGCTACACATATACACACTATATGTGTGTCCTGTAGTTTGTTTCATAATTGAATCCAATGGTCCTTTTTATTTTGCATATTTGTAAACTTTGTGGAAGCATTTTGGAATCGATGCAGCTAAATTTAAATACAAATCCAACCTACATGAGTACCTATGGAGTATGGATTAATTACAGCCAATATACATAATGGGATACCCAGCAAAAATTGGTAGGTTATCGTTAAATTGTTGGCTAATTACTGTAAAGGAACCTCGATTGTCCTGTTGAGCCTACAGTACATTCACCTCCATAACTTACTGTAATTGGCAAGTTGCCAACATCTTATTCTGCAGGATGGGAGGGATACTCCTGCTCCCTAAGAAAACTGATTCCTGATGTCCATTAAGTTGAATTCTTTTTACTTCTTGTCCTCGCAATTGTTATCTCAAGGTAATTACGAACTGAATTCCAACCTACCCGATTATTAAAGATTCTGTAGCAAACAGTAACTTAAAAGAAATGATGAAATTTACTGCTTCATTAAATTTATGGCACTTGTGGCTTTATAAGCATGCCTATTAGGCAGCCAATGGTATATCAACAGATCTCGTTGGCGCCAGAGTATAATCTTCAATCATTCGCGAATCAACATTCACCGGGTGAAAATTCTCAAGGTCATCAAAGTTTGATTGAATGAAAGTCATTTTGTGAATAAATGTAAAGTCACTATTAAATCAAACGATGTCAAGAATATTGTAAAAACACCCAGTAGTTGCCAAAACTCCAAAACAAATCAGTTGTAACCTTTGCTTCTCAATTCAATATTTTGCAGGATTTATAAAGTTCGAAAACCCAATTTCATATGCAAATATCGCCTCATGTGATCATGTTGTTGGGAGCAGTTTACTTTTAATTGATACTGTCCTTATTAGGACAAACATATGGGACATTTGAGTTAATAAATTGCCAACCTTTTTTTTCTTTCACACAGTGTGAACCTACAGTTAAGGCTGCATGGTTTTGGCTAAAGTTAAAACCGGTTTGATTTTAATTTTGAAACCTGTTTCAAAACAAAAAAAGTTTAGTTACGAGAAAAGGTAACAGTGCAGCCTTACTCGACCTACTGTATTCCTAAAATGTAGAAACACATATACATAAATATAAATACAAATTAAATGTTCATTATATATATAGTAATTACATACAGGTATAATTTGGTAGTAGTCAGTAACTAGCTATTATTTCCTTACATAACCACTTCTTAAAGGTTGTGACTGACTTTTAACTCTTTAAATCGTTCGTTAGAAGATTCCATGTTTTTGTTGCATGGTTTTGTAGGCTTAAAGTTCCAATGGTGGTATTTTAGAGATGATAGTGGGCATGATAAGCATGCCTTGTGTTATGATTATGTACATCTCTGTTACTGGTTAAAAAATAATCAAAGGCAGCTGGTAGCTGGTATATTAAAGGCAGCTGGTATATTACTACACATATACCCATATATACATACGTATTACAGATACCTATATATGCCCATATAAATATACATATTACACCTACCGAAATACCCGTAATATATATACATATACATATTACTACACATACCTATATATACCCATATATACATACGTATTACACATACCTATATACCCATATATACATACGTATTACACATACCTATATGCCCATATAACATACATATTACACCTTCCTAAATACCCATAATATATATACATATTACTACACATACCTGTACCTATGTACCGATATATACATACATATTACTACACATACCTAATAGTACTGGCAATGATGTCCATACAGCTATACCAGCATTATCATAAAGAATTTTTGGCGATAAGCATTCCTTGGGTAAGAAAATCCGAGGTCATATAATAGTTTGATGACTTCGAGTCATACTATTATCAAAAGTTGTTGTTGGAAGATATTTGTCAAACTATCTAGAAATATTTGTGGAGGGGAAAAAAAGACACATATGAAGAATAGTAAGATAATTATCATAAGCTTTACTAGTATTTATACAGTATTTGCTTTTTCTTTCTCTTTTTAACTTCATTTCCAGTTTTCAATTTCATTTCTCGAGGCTTTGTACTCCCGTTCATTCAGGTCATAATATTCCATAGGTGCAAGTGCTTCTGTAGCTGTGATTGCATTTTGTTTTTACCATTTTATACGGTCTGTTCGTCTTCCGGCAGAAAGTCTGTTATATTTTAATTTGTTGGTTTATTTCCATTTTCAATCTCTTTCTTGCTAATATCGATTCATTGATGGGGGCGTCTTTACTACCTTTATCCTCTGCTTTATAGGATTACGCGACGATTCTTTGATGTCTGGAATTTTTATTTTGATTCGCAGAAATATCAACTCTCTCCCCCTTATTATTTCACTCGTCTTTCATAATTGCCTGTTTCCAGAATGTATAAAATTTCCTTCGATGATTTCATGGTTATTTCTATTAGTTAGAGTCTGTGGATTGCCATAAGCCCCCTCGTAATATGGATCGAGGTAAGAACTTATAAAATTGGTGACTTTATGGCTAGATTTAGGAAGTAATGACAGTTTTAATGAGCTGGATTCATGTTTCAGTCCCGTGAGATTGCATCGTATGACTTATCCTGTGTCTAAATTGAAATTGCTAATTGCTGAAGAACAAAGAGCGTTTAGATTATCAAGATATACTTTATTTTGTAGCCGAAGCCCCAGCTTAAATTTTAGTTGGTTATTTCATTTGATTTTATTTATTTATTTTGTATTTATTTATTTCTATTATCGAGTTTGTTAAAGTGTTTGAACTTTTGAAAAGAGAACAGCGACCTGATCGTTAAATGGGACGAAAGCGTTTCTGTTTGTAAATCCATGAAAATTTTGGGGGGGTTTTTCTTGTCATGTTTGAAATGGTAAAAGCTATTCCGGAAATTGAAATCGGGTATTGCGTGAACTTGCTAAAGTGGTGTCTATAAACAACACATTCTATCAAAGTAACTTTATTACCATTCATTTACGGATTAAAGGGACATGCTGGTGGCTGAAGTTGATTAATTTTCAAAAATATGTTGGAAATGTTTTGCATCTTTAAGTCATTTTTGTATGGCAAAGATATGTTTTTGTTTTGTTTTAAATTTGGTAATATTTTGAGCAATGCATCTGACAACAGCTGAGTGAATGATGTTATCATGGCAATTCAGCTAAAAAAAGTTTTTTTTTTCTCATTTTACTTTTTATTATTTAACTCACTTATTCATTGAGGAAAATATTGTTTTTGCACAAAAAGGTGCATTTTGATGAAATAGGTAATACAGAGAATAGTGACTGAATCAGCATATATTCCAATAGTATCACTTATCAAGGATAAATGAAGAAGAAGAATACAATAGGAAAGTAAAATATTTTGAAGAACATGTGCCTTTATGACATCACAGACTAACCGTTGTACTACTATCTGAAAGAGTCATTGGCCTAACCAATCAAAATAGATTACATTACCGGTGCTGTGGCCGAGTGGATAAAGGCGGTGGCATTTGAAGCAATGAGGCTTAGCAAACAGGAGGTTCTGGGTTCGATACCCGGCCGGGTCATAGTAAGGTGGGTTTGTCATCCAAAGAGCAATCTACGGCTTTCCGATCTGAAATGACTTTCTACATTGAAAAATATTCCAAATTTGAGCTAAAATATTGAATTGGAAGCCACCCGACGTGTAAGTTGTAATCCAAAAGCCCTTGCGGGTTTCTCCCACATTTGTGGTCCCTTAAGCGTCGTAAACATAAATGCTGACTATTATTATTATTATTTCATCAACCATATCTCGAGTTTGGGATAGTATTGAGATAATGGTTTCAAATAAACATTGTGGAATATTTTCTCTTTAAGAAGCGTTTAATTGTTTGACATTTAGCTATTGATAGGTTTGGGTTAATTTATCCTTTGAACTTTAACTGCTTCTGTACTACTGCTGTTTTATTTTTTATAGAAATTGTTGACCACCATAAAAGAGGCTCCCTTAATTAATTATGCAATTATATCATTTGTTAATGGATGTGACTGTATGGATACAGTTTTGTATTTAAAGGTCTACGGACTCTTATTTAAAGGTCTACGGACACTTAGGAAAAACATTGTCCTAATCACTCTAATAGGCAGTAGAAATCATGAAAATAGCTGCAACTTCCATCAAAATCCATCCATGATTGACCATTTTACGAGTCTTTTCTTAATTCTAGTTTCATTTCTGAATAAACATGACCTAATTATGCACAGTGATGATATAAAGGGAGTGAATGCCTAATTTTCTGTTATGTTATTGCTTTGTTTTTACAATCTTTGCTTCAAGGACACTGAACACAGGTTTTAGCCAAAGGCCTTTTAAAAAAAAAAAGTGTTATTGTCTTCTTTCCAAAGAGGAACATCACATAATGATACATATGTGGGCTTATAATTTGGGATGAACTTAATTAAGGCTTAAAATAAGAAATTTTGATGTCACAACACTCATAGTTTGCACGTATTTAATGAGTTTCCCAGATTTATCATAACTTCAAATGTGCATATCTTAGAAACCAAAAGAGTTTTTTGAAAAAATACAACATTTCTCAATTGAATGAGAATATCACACACACAACAAATGTATATTAATATGGGACAAATTGGCTAGGTGTCCATAGACCTTAACTAATATATCTCTCACACACGCCAGTGAACTTAGCCTTGTGGAATGGGGACGGGACCTGGGGATCACTAAATTATAGCAGCCCCCATCCCCTACCCCCCACACTCTCTCACCACCAGGGGAAAAAAGTTATTTGGAATAACACATTAGCCCATGCTATATTTAATAAAGTACAAACTTTCCCCACCTCCACCCCCCCCCCTCCTCTCCCATACTCCACATTCAAAACATTATTCCACCATTCATACGCTTCACAGTTAGGGTTAATGATCAACTAAATATGAACATTGGCTGCCCTTGAACTAATTAGCATTAATATAGGATCTACACTATTTGATTTGTATTACAAAACTTATGATAGACTGTGCAACCTTCAAGGCTTGAAAAGATGAGAGCAATTTGATCAGCTACTTTTATTACACAGGTCAAATGAAGCTCAGCCTTGAGAGGAATTCACAATTAGGTGCAGTATGGATGAGCATTTCAGCAAAACAGGAACTATTATTGTGATAACACCTTCCCTTCTCCAGGTCAGCAGTCAAAATGCAGGAGTTCATAAGTGTTTAACGGGGACACAAACCAAACAATCATCTTTGGTTTAAAATACATAGACATTTGTGAAGAACAATCACCTCCCCCCTAACCCCCACCCCCCACCCCAAACAGCTAAGAAATACCTTGTTCCGTTTGGGAGATATCTGTCATTTTGTGAAGCTGTGATGTCATAGAGCCACTAGGATCTGACACCTGTTACTTCCACTCTGTGTTTCTTTTCATATTTTCAATGTAGAATATGATTAGTGTTGAAACCCAATGCCATCATGATAAGGCCGTCTGAAGAGGTTCAATAGGGCGTTGTGGTCAAGTGGTTAAGGCAGTGGACTTGTGATCTAAGGATTACAGGTTCGAGCCCTGGCCAGATCATTGCGTTGTGTCCTTGGGCAAGGCACTTTATCTCTATTGCCTCTCTTCACCCAGGTGTATAAATGGGAACTTGCAAGGTGACTTGTAAATATAGTTGCATGCGTGCACCAGTTTGTGGCTGCACCCTATGGGAAGTCCCCCAGGGGACACGTGGCTGTGGTGCACAGTGGTGCCCCAGGAGAGATTGTTTGAATTGTGCACACTTTGGTGTGTAGGAGTGACAAGTTACCAATGAGCTGGGTTACGTACAGCGCGGGGAGACTTTATAAGAACTGTTAATTATGATTATTATTAATAGTTTAGATTCAGCATTGAAACCCATGTGGCTAGATGATGTCATATTTAGACTTGATCAAATCTTTAGCATTGTGTGTGATGAAACTCTAAATCTGTGATATCTTTTCTTAGTTGTTGGGAGAAGCTATTCATTGACAGTTATCTCTATCACATAAAGTTATGATGATGGCTGGATTGTCTGCATCTCATTGCATGATCCCTTCCCCCACCCCCCACCCCCGCCACCTCGATTTGTAGACAAAATTAATAGTCAAACTGAGACACATGCTTGAGCAAAGGTCTTGACTTCAATATAAAAAAAAAAAATTAGTCAGTAGCTTCAACTGCCAGGAAAGCTGGATCAAGGCTTATTTGTGAAATGTGTCCTTCAAACCACTGGCTTCTTTTTTTTCCCCTATAAATACTGGTCATCCTCTTTTTGAACATTGCAGAGTATTAATTAAGCAAGAAGAAACGATGCTTTGTGTAGGTCAAAGGTCAAATAGCAATGCATGGTCACATGATACATGTCTTTTGTTACATTTATTCTTTTATCAAGTAGGTCAAAGAGTTTATATTGATGGGTTTATTATCAGAATAATTAGTTCCTGTTTTTTAGATCTATGATTTGAGGTTGTCTGGCCTAGATAAGATACGATTAAAACAAATGGTTAACCAGACATTTACTGAATGTGATCATGAACCAATAACCAGGTGTCTCTTCAATTAATCATTCCATTTGCATTCTAATTGATTAAATATTTGTATTTAGTTCATTAAGTAATTTTGATTGATGTGGTTGAAGGTTCTGAATTTGTCTTCAATGTAGTTCTTTAGTTTTAATTTTTGAACGTTTTGCAAAATTTGACTTTGTGGAAGCTTGATCAGGTCTCATCTCTCTCATGTCAAATTTTGGATGGAGGAGAAAAGTTCAAAATGTTAATTTGGTATTAATAATAATAATAATAATAATAAATGAGACTTATATAGCGCCAAATCAGTAGACAAAAGTCACTGCTCAAGGCGCTTTACAAAAAAAGTAAATTAATTTACAAAAGAACAAGTGAGAAAATGGGTCTTAAGTAGACTTTTGATTGGAAGTTTGATTTAATTAGTTCATGTCAATGTCACAGATGTATATATATATATATTTAGATGTATATATATATATTTAGATG
>JAIPMN010009555.1:0-10288 GCA_020650975.1 Apostichopus californicus | reverse complement strand
AAACTTCGAACTCTTATATATCAAATTTATTGTTAATCACATAACGTCACTCTCACGAATATTAAAACGCATCAATATATTTTTACTTACCAATTATAAATTTCCATTGTCCTAAGTAACAATTGACGAAAGCTATGTAATAATATAAATTCTAATAGTTTTTCTTCTTTTATAGTAAACTCTTTTCGTATTATGTATATAACTATTGAATATTGTTAAAATCATCCTCTGTATTCTAAAGTGAACTCTCTTGGTAATAAAGCAATAAAAAATGTGAGAAATTCGGGAGTAACACAAAATTTGAAAATCCTTTGCAATCAAATTGAGTTTTTAGAGGCCGTTAATATGATATTGGGACTCCTCTCACCTCTTTACTTTTTACACTTTTGTTTCTTTAACGTTGACACCAATTTCTCTAACCTCATCTCTTTTAACATTTTGACTTCATATTAATATTTTTATAATTGTATTTCATATATAATACATCCTATTAATTCATTTTTTTGGGAACTTATTACAGAATGAACAAATGAATGAGGTTTTAGAATAATATATACGGTACCAAATCTCACGTTTTTATACATTGCAATATTTCTTGTGATATTGATGTGGAAGATTCACACACAGCTATATACTGCAGCGGTATATATAGTTCTAATGCACAACTTAAACACTATAACAGCTACTATTGAAGACACTACGTAGCATACCTACTTTATCAAGTCCTTGGAAGGTACTTGTCCCTAAAAGAACAAAGGTCAGTTTTAATCCTTTAATTGTGTAATTGTATATGATGATGTCTGCCAATCTGTGTACTCATTAACGCAAAAATTCCGCTACCAAGAACCTATGGTTGACGAATGACAAGAAATAGACACACTTATATCGAGCTCAATTTCGATGTATCTGGTTGTATAGCATACAAAACACTGACTTTTGTTTATTGTTGTATTTAGATGTTTTGAACACATTTGAGACGTTAGATAGTCTGAGAGATATTTATCCTAATATTTGGCACAATTTGTTGCTTTGATACAAAATATTGAATAAATGCAATCATGTTATATTTGCATAGGAAGCTGGCTGTTTGTCCCTACTTTAATTAAGTCTGTGCGAATTGTTCATCATTAGCTTTGAACGCTTGCATTGATATGCCAATCATGGTCAATTATACACAAACTCTTGGATATGATTTTATCAAAATTCTTAATTATTTTCCTGTTTTCAGAGAAGTTTATCTGCGATATTCTATCCTTTGTCTAACATGCGAATAAATATTATTATAAATTCAAGATCATTTTTTGTAAGTTTGGTATAATCAAATATTATGAAAACTTAGTAAAGGAGAAAATATATCGATTTTAATGAGTGGCTCGAAAATATATCTTCCTTGAAAATACGAAAGCCAATTTTGAATTCACTCTCTCATAAAATGACAAAAAAAAACCAATATTTGAAAGCTGAATAATACAGTTCCCTAAAACACATCACTATTATTATTCATTTTTGTTTCTTTATCCGCGGTTTTCATTTTAAAGACGAGAAAAATCTGACATAAATACATTACGTTCACACTATCAAATTTATTAATTTTTATATAATTTTAAACTCCATCGCAGTTCTTTTCCTTTCTTTCTTTTTTATGCGAAATGCTCCTCTTTGAAGAAAGGAGTTGAATCATTTAGTCTTTGTTTATTTTTTTGCTTGATCTTTATAAGCCTAACTAATTTATTTGCTATCATTGTTTACCCTTAATTTCCTTCATCTTTTATAAGCCTTTACCGTAAAGTTCAGAATTCCTTTACTTATTACACTATTTATGTTTATAGAAACATGTGTGGTTTCAGCATTTAAAATCACTTCCAAAACAGAAATGGATTGACACTAATAATATCAATACATTCCTAGTCGGTATTTATAATACAGTTAGAACCCTCCCACCCCCCCCCCCCCCTTCCTCCACCACTTGTCACGATAGAAAAGTGAGGTATACAAGTCAACGAATCCAGACCCTCTCCACCCCCTCCCCCCCCCCCCCTCTTCTGTCCCTCTATCGATCTATATATCGGTATATCTCTCATTAGATTACATGGGTGTATAGATGATCGTATTGCTTTCACGTCAAAGTTAATCTTGATAATCAATAGACTCAGATGAGGACAAAGGGTAAATAATTGGAACAAGCAAAAATCAAGGACAATCATTAATTAACTAGACTATTAATACCCTCGTCGAAACATTTAATCATAGTTTTATGACATTGTGATCCTTATTTGTGTTTTAAGCCTTTACGGTCCATTCTGGCAGAATCCCTTTATTTATTACACACTTATAATATCAATACATTCCTAGTCGGTATTTATAATACAGTTAGACCCCTCCCACCCCTCCCCTTCCCTGCACTCCTTCTCACGATAGAGAAGAGAGGTATACAAGTCAACGACTCCCACACCTCTTCTGTCCCTCTATCGATCTATATATCGGTAGATCTCTCATTAGATTACATGGGTGTATAGATGAACGTATTGCTTTCACGTCAAAGTTAATCTTGATAGACTCAGACGAGGACAAAGGGTAAATAATTGTAACAAGCAAAAATGAAGGACAATCATTAATTAACTAGACTATTAATACCCTCGTCGAAACATTTAATCGTAGTTTTATGACATTGTTTCAAGGAAGCTCGAAGTTTTCTCACCTATAATATTGCTTTCCATTTCCGTATTGAAAATGTTCGGTCAGACATTAAAGCAGATGAGTACATTAGCAACAACAAGTTTAACTACTCAACCATATATTGTCTCGTGCGTATGAAATATTGTCTTTTAATATGTTTAGGACAAAATAGAAATTTGTCTCACTTTTCAAAGTTACTTGCAAACCAAAGCTTATAGCTTAGGTTAGTCTAGCCTCTAGCCTATAGCTTACTGGCATAACCAACACATATTGCCTTACCTGATACGTTTTGCCAAATAAAATAGTTTGCAACTATTATGGAAAACTATGGTTAACACTTTTCCTAGCCTAATATAGCCAAAAGAGCCTTATATATAGTAGATTTACCTAACCTAGCCTTATTTGCATAGCAGCATCTTGCGGACGCTCATATTTTAATAACTTGAAGGATTAGTTACCAGCTAATATGACATTTGGGCGTGTGGCCTCGGGAAACATTCCAAGTACCTTGGATAATTCTGATAGGAAAGATTTAAAAGAAATTAATTTTAAGTAGTGAAAACAAATACCAGCTGCTTGATTCGTTTATTGAATACTGCCCCCAATATTAGCCTGCTAAAATATAACATTGTTAAAAATTTCATTGGTACTTTCATGTACGTTCTATGCTTTTCGAATACTTTACAGACGTCGAAGTGTGTTAAATTAGGCAATGACATGTATTCGCGAGGAAATTTGTTTTCTCCAACTTTGATAGTATAATTAGCAAAACATTGGGTTAAGACCTAATTTGTAATCAAAGTATGCCGCAAAATGCACCATTGATGTCTAAATGTTGGTTTCGGGGAACCCTCCCGCCCCCTCCCTCTCTATCGCTCTCCTACAAGAGAACCGCATACAAGGACCCAGTCACATCAACTCATACGATTTTTTTAATCCGTCCATCAAGTTTCATCCCTTACCAAAATCAGTCAAGGGAAAGGAATTCCCCTTCTCCCCAGTCCCCCCCCCCCACCTCACCAACCTTTGAAATCGTGTGCATAAATGAGGAGCAAATTTTTAATAATTTCGATTTCCTTGTATTATTCTTCTTCGTTTGCACTATTACCTGCACTTCCTTTCGTAGCGTCGTATTATTCCATGAGACACTGAAGATAATACACATCAGATCTCTCTTCCAATAGTGAGGGAGACATTACCGTTCTTTCAGGTTACGTCGATCTCACCACCGAAATGATCCTTTGTATAAGATCTGAAGGGCGTAGCATGATAGTCTGTCGATGACGTCATTTGTGCATGTAGTAATTATTAGACCGTACGACAATTAAAGGCCCTAAACTGTTTGTATGTCAATGTGTCATGCACCTCTGATAGAAATTAGATTAAAACATATCTTTTAGGATGACTCACTTCGAAAAGGAAGAAGTTACAGTAAGACTTGTCTTGAAATGATAAAAGATGAAAATGTCAAAGGTCATCGTATAATGAGACGAGAACATTAAAGGTAATAATGCTTGGCGAAGATCGTGAAGCAAGACCGACATTTTCATTTGTCTACAAATGTTTAAGATTTAAAGATAATCTAACAGGAACTAGGCTGTCAAGTAAAGTTATTATCTTTTGCATTTTTTGCGAGTTTCTGACATTTGTTTCGACGGACACGCGCATGCCTGTCGGCACCCTGCAGCTTTATACGATAAAGTTAACATTATTGTTGACGTCTTTGTAGGAAATGGCAGCTAGCTAGTGTGCCCGCTTGGCTCTTTTCAACTCCAAAAAATAATTTAACAAAAAGTTCTATCACATGTAGGTTTCTGCTTGATCCTCATAGCATTCCCGGTGCATCATAGGAATCTACGTCGAATGTGACCTAGATTTCTTGCAAACTTTCGAACATATCTGACCATTCTTTGAACTATTTGGTGCGAAGCAGATGACGTTTAAGGAAAAATTATTTTGGTAATCCCCGGTATTACCTTAAGGGCCGTCTCAGGTCTCTTACTGAGGTACCTTACTTTTTTATATTTTATCGGCTAACTTTCATCAGTTTCTGCCTATATTGAATATATTGATTTCGTTTGTACTGTCTAACTCAACAAGCTATTTATAGAAGATCCCCCCGCCCCCCCCCCCCTCCCGCAAACTATGCATTTGTGTTTAAAATTTTAAAAAGTGCGGATGCTTCTTTGTATGCCTGTAGTGAGAACGCGCATAATTTTGAAATGATCTCTTGGTGGTTGAAGTTGATTGCCTAGCAACAACACAAAAACTCCCCTGCATTTTTAGGTCAAAACCACAGTCTCATAGTATTTTGTTTTGTGGCAGATAGGATTTTTCCTAAAGTATAAGTTGGTGATATTTTGTAAATGCATCTGGCAACAGCAGAATGGGTGATGCCATTAAGGTAACTGCAGCTGAAATTGTCTTGGGGCTTTTTTTCATGATATTCCAATCATTTATCCACAAAGGAACATAATAGTTTTACCCCAAAAAAACGTTGAGTTTTTATAAAATTTTAATGATAGAGAACATTGACAGCTACGCAAACATCATAAATGTATCATTCAAGGATACACAAAGAAGAAGATAATATTAAAGTAAAGCTTTTGAAGTACATGTTTACTTTGATGATATGTCAAACCACCCACTGAGTTCCACTTCTTGGAGCAGTTGAAGGTTTAGCGAGTAGAAATAAGTTACAATCAGTCAATTGTATCTCACATTAAGTCGCAAGATATTGAGACGCGGTTTGGAATATTTTTCTCTTCAGAAGTTTTAAATGGCCTGCCAGTCAAATGCACAATTATTGTCACCCCGCCATCTACAATTATAGAGGGCGCTATGAAAGAAAAACTTTCCCAACACACATTTTCAACATTTTTCTGCATCTCATTTTTCTCTTCTATTTAAGGTATAAAGAACAAATCCCATTAATAACATCAAAGCAATGTAAAATCATGTCGTGTTGGGCAAAAAGTTCCTTTGCCAAATTCTCCTCCTCCGCTCACTTCCACATTGCAGTGTTGGGTTAGGGGTGTCTGCTTTCGCGTAAATACTCACAATTTCCAGAGGTCTATAAACCCTTGCGTTGTTCCCAATGCAGCTGTAAAAGAACAAATGCAATCTTTGACATTGACAGGATACCGGTTTTACCTATATTACTTTTGGCGTGCATTTAGTTGGTAATTAACCGAAATCGCCTCGACAGGGGCGGATTGGACCAACGGATCCGAACCATTTCGCTGTGAGGTCCGAGTCGCGAAAACACTGCCAGTTTCATTTGTCGAAGATGCCTATTTCCTCTTAGTCGCGAGGAGTGTTTGTGTTTATATGTTGCAAATACACCCAATCAAGGGGGTAGGAGCCGGGGGGAGGGCACTGGGGGTACATGCCCCACCCCCACTTTTTTCCAAAATAGCAAATGTGCCCCACTGGCAAATCAAATATGCCCCTTTGATGAAGAACTGTGTTTTGAATATCTTAAACCTTTGTAAAATTTGATAATTTATTTAAATTATTTATTTTTAGTCTGTACACGCTATTTTTTTTAAATGGCATCCCATATCTTTTTGTAGACGGTTAACACTAAACAATCTCAATAAATAGTATTGATAGCACACTATAGCACATCATACATGTTTAAGTGATATGGCCGGTGTGTATCGGTTTATAGCATAACGAGTGGTGGTTGTGGAATGAGAAATGATGTTGTGCCCGCCCCCCCCCACTTTTGGAAGCTTCCTACCTTCATGCACCCAATGCCGGTGGCCGAGATATCTGAGTCGTCAGTAGCCTAAGCTATGCTCCCGTTGGCACCCGTCATGGTCGGCCCATCTAGAAGAAAACAATACTGAATTAACCGAGGTCACCACTTGGTTAGATTTGAAATTGATAAGCTTAGCCTTTCCCAACTAGGCAGTTGAATACCTTCTTTCTTTATAACGAATATAACCATAACATTATATTAAGACGCTTTTAACAGTTGATGGTTTCTTTATTCTGAACTCCTGATATCTTGCCGGTTTTCATAGTAATATGTTACAAATAGACGCCAAACGACCTTAATACATTCGTATCATAGCGATGTCAGGAATTGATAAATTTCCCTTTGCCTGTCGTACCCCGCCCACCATAGCCCCGCCCACCCCACCCCATCTCCCCTCTCCCTAGCGTAGTCGTGCTGGCGCCAACATTGACAATGTTAACACCCATACTCATCAGATGTATACCGATCAGGGAAGTACTGATTTTTGGTATTATTGTTATTATCCTTTCCTCGACAAATTTAGCAATATTTTTGGTACGGCAAGGGATCCCTACGTTATAACATTTTAAAGGACAGAGAAATATTATGCAAGTGTTGTGTATTTATTTATTTTTTTATATTTCGTATGGTAAATCTTGACTAACGCCATCATCTGTGGTCCGGGGATGTAAAGCATGTATTATAGTTCAGGAATATGCATGATAAATCTGGTAGTTTGTTAAGCTACTTGAAAATTATGAATCATTAGAGAATCGAATATACTATTTAATCATTATAAAATACTGTTTAAAGCTAAATACATTAGTGGTGTCAATTTAATTTGTGAAATGTAGGTTATTGTATAAATGTTATTCCTCTGCGACAAATGGTATGACCATATGCTATGACCTTTTGCACCTGCGCAATTAACCATAACAAAAACGTCTTCCCATTTATTACTAAGAAGGCCAAACTAGTCACATACCCTTTGTGATGAATTTATCTGTACCTTGGCCGATAAAGCAAATAAATAATCGATATTTCACCACCAGAAGCAACTCAGGAATTATTGGAAATAATTGTCGATAAGCTGTGGATATTGTTCATTGTTTCGTTTTCGGATAGTGCATACCCAATTTGGAGTTACATTGCTGTCTTCCTTTCGGCTTTACTATACGGTACCTTCGACAACAACGTTCGGCTTATCAATACTAGGTAGGCCTAGGTGAGAGCCTAGTCTAGGTGAGAGCCTTAGCAGGTTTTTAAAGATGGCCCAGTGCTACTAGCCTAATACGATATAGACCTAGCCTACTGGAGCCCTTTGATTTAGGGTGGGCTTATTTCCTGCACGATTCCAGGCAGTATCCAACGAAGTCCAATACAATTTCGGCAGTCACGGGCACCTAGGCTATTCAGAATTTAGGGAGTGCTTGTTTTCCATTGTCATCCAAACATGATGTATTGTTAGCCTGAAATGTAATGAATGTATCAGTTCACTGCACAAAGAAAGGGGTTATCCTGCCGAAGCTCTTGTTTAGCAACTAGGCTAACACTCAGACGGTTGATTGAAAACTGTTCCAGTTCTTAGCAGAAGCTACCTGACCTACCTTGTATAGTGTACTAAGGATTTTCCACCAATTCGGAGGCTTGACATAGCCTGAAAGTAGGCCTACTTCAGGCCTATGCAAATTGTCACAACTTAACCCTTGCTTCATAATCCAAGGTATGGACTAATTTTCAGAATGGCATGCAGTGCAAGTTTTATTGGATATCTGTAAAGAAAACAGAGATGCTTCTCGACTTCAAGACCATTGGGCAAATAGTCTATTGTTGAGAAGCTGAATGAAGACAAGATAAACTGGAATCACCCATATTTTGGTGAATGTCTTCTTTGGTCGTCCGGGTTCCACCGCAAGCAAAGAAAAATGAACAGACCAGACCGTATAGAGACGGTTTCATTGTCAGAATATGATTGGTGAGTTCCAAGTTCAATTGATAAGTATTGTTTCTTAAAATCTATTATGCTTTAAATCAGATGCTCCGCTACTCATAAAGGAGCACTATGTTACTTTTATGTTCTCTCGTGCATCAAAAATTGATACATACAGTAGTTATTCATTTCTAGTAGTATCTAACTTCTAAGGGTGTGACCTAACGGTTATTTCGCTAACCGTTAACCCGGATCGCCGCCAGTCCGGTTAACCGTTTAACCGCCGTTTCCTGATCGCGGCTTTTTCGACACACCGTCACTCGACTATTAGTATTAATGAAAATAGGACATTATGAATACAATAATTAAGGGGTTTTTTTCAACAGGTAGCAATTCAGGCAACAAGACGACGATCAATGTATGTTAATTACTAATTAGGACCAATAATATTGCGAACATTTCGTGTAATAATTGCTGAAAAGAATAACACACATGATCAGTACTCGTGGTCTTCAGAAGTTTAGATCACTGAATTTATATAACTCGGCCTTCGGCAACATCGTAACTTTTGAAAAAACAATATATTTGTCTATCTATCACAAGATTTTAAACAAAAACTCGCCTAACTTAGCAAACTTACCCACCTTTCCTGCTTACTCATTAAAAGTCATGTTTAGAACACAAATTACGCACGCAAGTGTTGTGCGATGGGTTGTAAAAATCAAGTTGAAACTGGTTTGAGCAGCCTCCGATTTCAGCGACGTCACGTGCCATACAGTACTTTACATTTGATACAAAAGTAACTTCAACAACATCTTCCCAAAATTTGTGTCGCAATAGGTTAAGTTTTAACCACGCAGCACTGCAGTACCATTCATAATTTGCATATTACACCAAAATTTACACTCGGCATCCAGATGGCGGGAAAATGTAACATCATGTTCAATGTGTTGTGTCGTTCCCATGGTGCGATGAACTTGGGCAAGTTCGAATGTCGATGACCTACTTATGTTCTGTGACCAATGTCAGTGGGAATAATGTGTGTAAAAACTCGGGTTTTTCCACGTGTTATATATATAGAAGTTTTACGTAAGCGGAGCGAGTTTTGGGGCGGCTCGTTGATTGTGAGGAAGGACTTATCTAAGCATTAATATTTGTGAAAAATATCGTAAGGTTTTTCAGATATTCTCTTTGAATGTCCCCTCCATATATCTCTCTTTCTCTGTCCACTCAAAGCTTGACATTTACGCTAATTCTGTTAAGGGAAAAATTATCGTATTTATCGAAATATCGCGATAATTTTTTAACTATTTATCGTGACAGTAAAAACCTAATATCGCCCGCAATACAGGCACAGTATAATACCATGTGTGAAAAAAATGGCTGTACACGTGCGGACCTGAGAGAGCAAACTGGCCTTGTGTTGTTAATGTTATTACGGTACTTTCTAGAACGACCATTTGCGTCTTTTAGGGTCAACATACTTTCACACAGGATTTCACCATGCCATTGATCGATGTACATGTACGGGTGATATATGTCGCAAATATAAACTGAGAAAACGAATTGACGACACTATCATGAGTTCATGACTATATTGGCCTACTACTATAATTATGTTGAACACATTATTCATGCCTAAAACATCGTTTCTCTGTTTTTTATTGATAGTTTGCAGTACATTACTCAGTTCTTTACATATTTTTAAATAATTTTCATGTTTAAAATGTATTTGAATTTTTTTTTTAAATTTTTCGTTTAAACGGTTTGTGATTTTCTAAACGGATAGTGCATTTGCGGCCGGTTAAACGGTTAACCGTTTAAACGGTCACACCCTTAATACCAACACCATATAACACAATCCTATTGGTCGGTGGAAGACCACTGACCACTCCCACTACAGACCTGTCAACTCTCCCGGTTTTACCGGGAGACTC
>JAIPMN010009554.1:0-15095 GCA_020650975.1 Apostichopus californicus | reverse complement strand
TATATACACACACATACACATTTATATATATATATATATATTCCCATTGTCTCATGATTATTCATTGCCAAGATTCATTTTAACATTTCTCTGTATATGTGGTCTTCGATGCCATGGTTGTAATCAGTGGCATAACAATTACCTTGAGAGCTCTGGGGACAATGGTTAGATGGGGCTCCCAAAGCCAGCAACTGTCACTTTAATGCAATGTGCAGTGTTTTCTCTCTCTTTAATTTTTTGGGGGGCTTGGGGCCCCTGAAACTCCAGGGCTTGGGCTTCACCATCTGTTAACCCCCTGGTGTTATGACTAAGGGTTATCCATGGCTAACACTTGCATCTTATTTTTCTTCTTCAATTCAGATGTTTCATAATAACATTATTTCCATGAGACATTTTCTTTGTCTATTTCATGACAGTTTCTGATGCAACCACTTCTGGTGACAGTGCACTGGTAGATTGGCTTCGGCAGCTAAGCATCGACCCTGTTAGCTTGCAAAGGGTAAACCTTTTCAAAGCATTCTTTCTTTTTCCATAAGTTTGCGGGTTGAATAGCTACACTCTGATAAGAATCTTTTAGAAGAAGGATCAAAGAAGGATTCTGGCTTTGGTCCTTGATGACAATCAGTTTGCCAGTTTCTTTATTTGTATGAAAATTAAAACCATTGCTGTGTTTAAATTGGGTGTTTGCTGCTTAGTGATTCCTGAAGTTGAGGAGTGTATGTTTCTTAGTGGTTCTTAAAGTTCAGTGTAAGTTCAGTGTATGTTTCTTTGTAATTCTTAAAGTTGAGTGTAAGTTTGTTGGTGACTCTTGAAATTGAGGAGTGTATACTTCTTAGTGGTTCCTGAAGTTGAGGAGTGTATGCATAATGCTTCTCAGTGGTTCTTAAAGTTTGGTGTATGTTTCTTTGTAATTCTTAAAGTTGAGTGTAAGTTTGTTGGTGACTCTTGAAATTGAGGAGTGTATACTTCTTAGTGGTTTCTGAAGTTGAGGAGTGTATGCTTCTTAGTGGTTCCTGAAGTTGAGGAGTGTATGCTTCTTAGTGGTTCCTGAAGTTGAGGAGTGTATGCATAATGCTTCTTAGTGGTTCTCAAAGTTCAGTGTATGTTTCTTTGTAATTCTTAAAGTTGAGTGTATGTTTGTTGGTGACTCTTGAAGTTGCGGTGTGTATGCTTCTTAGTGGTTCCTGAAGTTGAGGAGTGTATGCTTCTCAGTGGTTCTTAAAGTTCAGTGTATGTTTCTTTGTAATTCTTAAAGTTGAGTGTATGTTTGTTGGTGACTCTTGAAGTTGCGGTGTGTATGCTTCTTAGTGATTCCTGAAGTTGAGGAGTGTATGCTTCTCAGTGGTTCTTAAAGTTCGGTGTATGTTTCTTTGTAATTCTTAAAGTTTAGTGTATGTTTGTTGGTGACTCTTGAAGTTGAGGAGTGTATGCTTCTTAGTGGTTCTTGAAGTTAAGGAGTGTATGCTTCTTAGTGGTTCCTGAAGTTGAGGAGTGTATGCTTCTTAGTGGTTCTTAAAGTTCGGTGTATGTTTCTTTGTAATTCTTAAAGTTGAGTGTATGTTTGTTGGTGACTCTTGAAGTTGAGGGGTGAATGCTTCTTAGGGATTCTTGAAGTTGAATGTATGCTTCTTACTGGTACCTGCTTCAATAAGCTTCCTGCAATTTATCACAGAGGAAAATGTTATATTTAGGATTTAGTTTTCAACTTCCAATGGTATCACAGTTGCTTATTGGTTTTTATGAGCGTCCTCATAGTATTAAGATCAGGCCTTTTTCCTTTGACTTTAGCATGTAATCTCTAAATTAATCTCTAGTGCTTATTTCTTGCCAGCCTAGCACAACTCAAAAATGTAGCATAATGACCTACGTGATCTCTTGGATTCATTTAAGTATTTGTTGCAAAACTGCCGTGATTGAAATTCAGAAATTGTTCCTGATTGACACAGTCACTGTTGTCAGTCATTCGTAGGTGAATGTTGTTCGATACAAAAGAAGGTTACTAAGGTTACCAGTGCTTCAACGCAAACAAATGCTGCAAAAGGTTCTAGTTTTATTGAAAAGCCGCACAAAGCTTTAAAGATCGTTCGAGTAACAACCTTTCACGCTCAAACTTGAACAAACATTTTGCTTCCATCGCCAAAGTAATTTTCTTCAGCTTGATGCGTGATTGTCTAATTTAACACCTCTCAATGTCGTTGATTATTTCATACATCCAGGACCCTGGAGAAAGACCTTTCAAGACCTTTAAAGCTATTCTTGGCAGGTTGTAATACTACAGAGTCTTTTAATTCAAGAAATCTGCACAAAGCAAGCAGTTAGTGATCGTCAATATTGCCCCTGGATATTCTAGAAAAGCCAAATAACTCCCATTTCTCGCTCCAATTTTGAACAAACAGTTTGCTACTATTATCCAACTTAACTTTCCTCTCTAACACCTCTCAATTTCAGCGAGATATTTCTAGAGATTTCTGAATCCTCGAGAAAGTCGACTTTAACCACTTTAGACAGATTTTGGCGGGTTCAAATTTAGGATTTAATAACTGACGACATTTCAACCCTAATCATTTGCAGAAATCGAGATTGCTCCTCCTGAATTTGATATGCAAATTAGGTACACCTGCAACGAAATTGTGTTAGTCGATGATAAAGTTTGCTGTAATAAATGGATTTTTTCAGTCAAATCGATACTTTGACATTCTCGTAGTGTGAAACCTACGTTACGATCACAAACAGTATGTTCTGATCTCAAGTCGTCATGGAAACGCAGCAAGTATCTTTCCGAAAAGTGGGGCATTCAACAGGGACTTCCTCACATCAAGAGGCTGCGTATCCGTTAATTTCTTCCATCAAATTAGTTATCTGTCAATTATGTCTCTACATGTAACATCTTAAGTGGTGGTTCGTTTGGGGCTTGGTAGAATAGCTTGACTGGAAACTTGGTAAACATGATCATTTAGTAGATTAAAATGATAGTCTGGTCTAGGTTGGACTCGAGATTGACACAAAACCTGCTGACATTTACTCTATTGTAAGCGGTTCCCATTTTGTGTAGTTATTAAAGGAGGTGGCGTGTAGCTGGGGTAGAGAGAGGGGAATGGGGGAGAATGAAATTTGCAGAGCAATAAACAAAATTTGGATAATGAAATGCCATTTTCTTTGGAAGCCTTTGATATGAGAATTTTTTTTTTCATTTCAGATTATTAGAGAAGATTTAACACTTCATGAGGTTCTTACAAGCAGCACACAAGAACAGTTGAAAAAGCTTGGATTAAGGTAGAAAAAAACTTTCTTTGATGGTTGTATGATCCTCCTTCTTAGAGATGCTTTTTCTGTTAGTTTGCAACTCAACAGAGTGAGATTCAGTGAGGGGGCCCGGGGGGGGGGATTGGATAGGGTGGCCAGGGTCCCTCTGTGTTGTTTGCTCTAACATTAGTTGCTAACCTTATTTTCCTAAAAAACAAAGTACGGTGTGGAAACATTTTTAAGGCTTCATGAGTGGTCTTTCCTTACTTTTCGCTGACCTTTTGTTTATTCAACCGTTATTTAATTTGTGATACCAGCTCTAGGTCTAGAACCCAGCTTCAGAAAGTTTTTTCATGTTGTGATTTCCCCTCTACAAGCTGCGACCATTAAAATCACCCAATGGATACCCCCATTTGATTGATCATTAAACGACACTTTGACTGATTTCGTTGCAATTGCTTGCATATTGACTGAAAGTTAATAAACAACAGTGACACTCAGATTTATCAAACTTTGGAGAAAAAAGATAAATGGGAAGTTTTACCGTCTCCTTCAGAGACGTTGTTTACCGATCTTTCCTCTGTACTCATCTTGCGACTCACCTTTAACCACTTTGAGAAACCTGTTTTGGGGTTGCGATCCACAGAGCTGATCTTCAGTCTCTTTCTACTTTTGATTTGTCTGATTTTAGGGAAGGATTTCAAGATCATGTCTTGTCGACTTACTTTTCAAATAAAGGATTTAAAAGTCTGAAGATGTTTTAACTATCTGATTCATACTACATTCAAATTTGTGTAGAGACGACTTATGTTCAGCATCAAGTACTCTTTATTTAACATTTTCTTGGTCTGGTGGGGGAGGGGGGGAGAGAATTCAAGAAATAAATCAAGTGTCCTAGTTTGATCAATTGTCATTTTAAGTTCCGCTCAGTGTGAGGTGTAATAAAAACTGTAAAATTGGTAATCAAAGGCAAAGAATCTGCTTCCATGTGTTAACTTGAAGGGCAGTGACCAAAACACCTTGATCTGAACTTGACTGTTAAATAAAAAAATATTTCAGTTTGTTTGATGGAAGAAGAATGCTCGCCAAAGTTAACAATGGAAGTCTTTGGTACTCCGACTCAGCATATGTGTGAATTCATCTATATCAGGTGCGCACGAACAATATGACTCTTCTTTTGTTGAGCTGTTAAGTAGTGGAGAACGCAGCTGGCAAACGCCTCACCTATTGTGAAGTAACCGATCAATTGTTCTTGAATTGCAAGGGAGAGAAACATCAAAATGTGGTGACCCGTTTATAGTATGGATACTCTTATGAGCTAATGTGGAGTATCAGTTAGAAACATGGATTCAAAGTTACAGAGGATTGGTCGGCCTATCAGCTTGAAGGAAGGCAGCATGTGGGACCATTAGAAATATTAACTTGAGAGTAAAACCAGTGTGTGTATGATTAGTGGGCATATCAGTTAAATGTAGCAAGCATGTGGGGCCGTTAGTAATATTCAATTGAGTTTAACCAGTGTAAAAGGTTCATAGGGCATATTATCTTGGATGAAACCAGTATGTGGGATCATAAAGGGAACATTAAATTGAGGCTAACCAGTTCATTGGATCATAATATCTTGAATGAAGCCAGTATGTGGGATCATAGGGAACATTAAATTGAGGCTAACCAATTAATAGGATCATATTATCTTGAATGAAGCCAGTATGTTGGATCATAGGAAAAAATTAAATAGAGGGTAACCAATTAATAGGATCACATTATCTTGAATGAAGCCAGTATGTTGGATCATAGGAAACAATTAAATTGAGGGTAACCAATTAATAGGATCATATTATCTTGAATGAAGCCAGTATGTGGGATCATAGGGAACATTAAATTGAGGGTAACCAGTTAATAGGATCATATTATCTTGAATGAAGCCAGTATGTGGGACAGTAGTAGGAAACAGTAGTGGGACAGTAGTAGGAAATTAAATTGAGGGTCACCAGTAAAATAGGATCATATTATCTTGAATGAAGCCAGCATCTGGGATCATTGTGAAACAAACAGAATAAACAAAAGGTTTGCAGCCTGGAAGTGGCGTTTGAACCAAGAACCCCAAGAATGCGAGTTATAAATGCTCTGCCAGCCCAAACTGGATGGGGATATGTAGCTGAGGTGAATCCAGGGGGGAGACCAGAGTCACCCCTCGACCCCTCGACACTAACAATTAGCTACAAAGGTGTAAATTTGTTCAAAACAAGATACATATTTATAAACCATAGCTTGTTTTCAACCACTGCCATTCCGTACAATTTACCAAGTGCTTTCTTATACACCTTTACTTCGTTAATAAGTTTTGTAATTACCTATACTTCCTGGATAAATCCATTATAAGCCACCTCTGTATAGTTGAAAGCACTATGTACGATGTTACAGTATGGCTATTCATAGATGAAACTTTTCAACTTTCCATATCAATGGAGTAAACTTCAACGCACCGATTTCTCTGTGACAATTTGGTTCTTTCCCTTCCTTCCTAGGGATAACGTGCTTCAAGTCATCTGGGAGGCAATCAAGCAACATCGCAGCAGAGAGGTAAAAAAAGAGCTGAATTCTGGATAAAGGAGAACCACACTGCAGAGAATCGGATCCACGAAAGGGACCAACGAGATGAGGTTTTTGCTCTGTCACAAAGCAATTACAAAATTACATGGATGCGTGATCTCTCTACCAACCAGGTGCCAACGTCTTCCCGAGGTTTCCCCGGTAACCTGTGGAAACTTTGAAAAGCAGCGGGTAATTGTTTGACAAAAAAATAGCAGAAGGAAAGAGTATATCTTTAGTATATTTGAATAAGTTATATACCTACCGGTAGAATGCCCTCCAGCCTTGTCAAACACAAATATCATAACACTCTCATAGTAGTTTGAGAGTTGTAACACTCTCATAGTAGATTTAGAGTTGTAACACTCTCATAGTATAGAGTTGTAACAATCATAGTATATTAGAGTTGTAACACTCTCATAGTATATTAGTTGTAACACTCTCATAGTATAGAGTTGTAGCAAGTCACTTTGTGGTGGAACCGAGACATTGACTGAAGTCAGGTGACTCCAGTCAGGTGACTCCAGTCAGGTGACTCCAGTCATGTGACTCACATCTGTCACCCTGCCAGTGACCCCCTCCAGTGACTCCAGCCAGTGTGCCTGTCAGTGCCCCCCTTCAGTGACTCCCACGAGTGACTCCAGTCAGTTGAGCCCTGTCAGTAACCCCATCATTTACTCCAGTCACTGTCTCCAGTCGCTGGCTCCAGTCGCTGGCTCCAGTCGCTGGCTCCAGTCGCTGGCTCCAGTCGCTGGCTCCAGTCGCTGGCTCCAGTCGCTGGCTCCAGTCGCTGGCTCCAGTCACTTTATAAGCTCTGTTTGGGAGACATAGCACAGATCTTTCAGAGTCTGTTCATTTTGAAGAATAAGTGCATCATGCATGACTCAATGCTACAATGTAGATGATGAGTAATGTTGATTATGATGAATAGTGACTAAGTTATTCTTCATCTGCAGAAGTGACTGTATCCCTCAAAGCAGGCCTCTTCCCATTGATATTGTTTACTTAGACTCTCCGCTGGGCTTACGGTTGATGGAGATTGGAAGATCATGTTGCTCAATCAAAATGGCAAAAAAACATCCATCATGCAATATTTATTTGTTCTAAGTTCTAACTAACTAAGATTTCACATCTGAATTGTGTATAGAGAAGGGCTATCTGTTTATCCCAACCTCTTACAGTCAATGGCAGGGGCCTGCTAAAGTTGTTACGTCATAATCTTCCGTATTCTGGTGTTCAGAATTCTTTCCTGGCTGACTGTGAGAAGACAAAAATGACTGAAGCGATGTTGATAATTTTATTAGTTACAGGGCCATTCTCCACTCCCCCCCCCACCTCCGCCCTTTGGGAACAGTAAATTTTGATATATTCAACAAAAACAAACAAGGCACTAGTCTTCATACTTAAATGAGAATCTTTTGGCTCTGAGGAGAAATGATCCAGGTGTTTGTAACATTTATAGTTACCTCAGTACTGCCCAAATTTTTCTAAAGTCTTCTTTCTTTTCTATTAATAACAATTTTCAACAACATGATTAAATATTGAGTTAATATGATCAAAACCTGGCAGGAATTAAGACCTCTCCTTCTTGTCTGTAAGTAAACAAAATATTTTGCAAAGTTTAGGTATTCAATCGTCTTCGTGAACAAAATAATAGAAGAATGAATTGTCAGGGGGCGGATCCAGGAGTTTATTGGGGGGGGGGGAGGGGTGTGGTCGCTGAAGGTGTCCGGGGTCCAGGACCAGAAAATAAATAAAAGTTTAGATGTCTTCAAATGGTGTATTCCGAGGGATATTTAGACTAAATTAGGTTTTTGAGTAGGTCTAAATAAAAAGTTGTTTAGAAATGTTTGTGTGAGGTTGCAAAATGAAAGTTGTATAACACCCATGGCCCCTCCTCCCCCCTCCTCCCCCCCTGGGATCTGCACCTGGTGATGAATTCATATACCATTTACATTGCCTAAAAATCTTATGACTTTCATTTCTGATGTCATTGGGGGACTTTTTCAAGTAGTCGACAATGATCTACCTCAAATTGTGAAACTGACAAGATGTCGACAACAGAATGAAAAAAAGGAAACTGCCTTTTTTCCTTTTTCTTTTTTGTGCGATTTTTAAGCACGTATTCACCAACTAAACTAATAACCTACAATGTGTGCAGAGTTAACAATCTTATCCCCTGCAGGCAATCGTTTCCATGGTAACGTGAACGAATGATAACAAAAATAGCAGGAAACTGTGTTAAAGTCAATTGTGTGTGAAGACACTCAAAGACGTTGTGCATAATTACCCAAGCATGAATAAGAGGACTGTTATCTAACAATCTTCCACCTGTAATAAAAAAAAACCCAGCTAAATATTTAAGAATATCTCTGTACCATAAAATTGTCACATGTTATGTGACTCTTGTTAGAATCATATTTCCCTCGAAATGGTCTGGAAGTTTTTTTTTTTTTTTTTTTAAAGTGGCGGATTGCATAATGTGAATCCCCCTTGTCGTGTTAATTTACAGGAATGGTATAGCAACAAAAACTACAAAAAAAAGCAAGGAAAGTTGTGCTGTACTTTGTAATAGAGATGTCGATACTTAAACTAGCCCTGAAACACTTCCATAGCAAAATGTATGTAAATTTTTATCCTAAATAGTTTGACTAGATTGTCTTGATTCAAGCTTTATCTGTCATTCAATGATAGACCTGAGTTTGGGGTAAAAATAATGATAGTTGCATATTATTTCTTACCTTTGTATGAAACAGTTAAAGTCGTAATCCTGGAGTGAACAATGATACTAAAAGATTTTGTGCATGAACACCAATGGTTAAATTTGATAAATTGATAATTCAAGAAAATGGAAATGAAACCATTATTCTTTAAGAATTAAGATTTGTAATTTTAAATTCCATGAGCCAACTATATAAAAGGAGACAGAAAATCAGGTTGTTTTACTGTGAGAACACAGATAGCAATGGTTGAGTTAGCCTTAGGATAAGTTGGTATTTTATGAAACAAACTTGATAATAATAATACCCTGAATCGACAGTAGAATATGCAAGAATAACCTATTTAGGCCATCATAGTGCACAAAAAATCAATTTAATAAAAATACAAAACAATTTTCTGCCATTTACCCTCTGGTGAGTACACAATTGTAAAACTTGTTAACACAACACTTAGGGCACATACAGCAGAATATGCAGGCAGGTTATTTGAGCATTCGTAGAACACTTATACAAAGCAATTTCTACTATGCAATTCCCATCCTTCCCTCTCCCTCCCTCCCCCCCCCCTCCCTCCCCACTCACTCAGAAAACTGGTTTTGTCACTGTCTCTCTGATGGGTAACTAAAGCATAGAAATGTGTATGTGACTTGAAGAAACTAAAGTATTTTTGAAGGAAAGAATTAAAAAATAAAAAAAAGTTAAGCAACATGTTATTACAGCTAATGAAATTGCCAAATGGATATATAATGTTTGGTTTTTACAATTCATTATAAAGGACATTTAACAATGCATGAACTTGTGTACCATATGCAGATATAGTTTGGATTCATTTAGTTCCTTGATAGTTTGAAATGTAACAAGACTGGGTCCTGTCTTCCAGGTGAATGCCCCCCGTGTATTTGACCCCTTGTTTATCAAACAATATAACAGTAAAGATGCTGTAACAGCAACTTTCCGACACTTTGATGGATGCGGCCATTTACAACCGTCAATATATTTACTGTGCGGTTCTCTGAAATTCTAAAGAGTTTGGCACAGTTTGAAAGATTCGGCTATTTGCAACTGTCAATATATTTACTGCGCAGTTTTCTGAAATTCTAAAGAGTTTTGTTAAAGTTCAATAGTTGACAAACAGTTCTTTGTGGGAAAAAAAAGTTGGAGCGTTTATTTTCTGTCTGTGACATGAATATGGACAGATCGTGTGACTTGTAGAGAAATGTGCAGGGTTCAGATATCCCTGTGCGTTGAGGGGGCTCCAGGGTGCGGTGAGGGGGGCTCCAGGGGGGCGGGGACTACATGTGCATCTGGTAATCAGATTTGTCTTTGTTGATTCACCGAAACATTGTCGATCAATTAAGTCAGTTTGGATCGACAGACTCCTTGTTGATCGACAGACCCATTGTTGATCAACTAAGTCTGAAGCATTGTCAATAAATCGGCAAATCATTTTACAAAGAACTAGAGGGTAGGCTGACATTACACGGTATCATTTTGTCCATCCTTTTGACCTTGCACTGGCTTTACAAGGATTTTAGTACTAGCAAATTGTGTGATTGTTCATGGTCTTAACAATGTGGAAATCTTCTTTCGAATGTTGAAATTAAAAGCAGGAGGAGTTTATAGGCCTGGACGTTTGGATCAAAACTGGCTCTTCCTCGGAGAACTATGTATCTCCCAAGAAGATCCTGTCGGCATCCAAGCATCAGGTCCTCTCACATTGAAACATGTTTCTTTGTATACTTTAGCATTGGTTTACCCAAGAATTCCTCAAAGGATGGGGGGGGGGGGAGGGGGCATGAGGAAAGCATCAATAGATAGCTAAGTTACTAACGAATAGCAGTGCAAAATCAAAATAAAATAAAACTGTTAGCAAACTGCTTATCCACTAGAGAGCCTGTGTAAGAGAATGTGTAAAAGTAAGTTGGCCTGACGTTTCGATCCTAGCAGGATCTTCTTTAGAGGCTAAATGACAAGTAACAGTAACAGAAGGGACAAAAACATGCACAGAATACAGACAGGTTAATGAGCACGGTGAACACAAAGAGATAGATGTAAGGGGATAAGTAGATAAGGGATGGAGAGAAGAAAGCAACAGGTGAAGAGGAGAGGTTGGAAATAGCAGTGCGTAAGAAAACATCAGGGAAATAGTGAACAATGCATACACATATACACAAAGCACACTGATGGTCTGCCCACTGTACACTTTTTATTATCAGAATTAAAATTTGTAGCAATGTTTTCAATTGCAACAAAATAATTTTCAAAAAGGGGTTGGAGGTGGGTGAAGCAGGCTTCCTCCTTGGATTTGGAGGACCAGGGTGGGGGAAGTGTTCCAATATTTTACAGTGTTTGATCAGTTTAATATATTGAGAAGGTTTTATTTATGTCAAGTGCTCATTATGTTTTCTATGCAAGTTCTATTATTGTAGGAAAAAAATTTCTCTTCATACCAAACTATATCACCTGTAATTGATTACTGATAGTATCTTGAAAAACTGAAAATGAATATCTTTGTTTTTTTTGTAGAAATTCTATGATACCATCGTAAACCAATATTTTTGTGCACTCGGTCATAATTGCTTCTCAGAATTTACGCTTTGTCATCAATTCAACACTTGTACAAATTTACTTTTTGTAGTAGTAATTTTATTGATCTTGTTTGATTCAATGCTTCTTAGACAAGGTTGCTGTACTTCTCTCTTGGTAATGGTGTGAATTGTGACTGTTAGGTTCCCCCCGAGCTGAATGGAGACCGTTCCAACACCTGTCATTGTCGAAGAAATTGCTTGCAAGTTTTGAGCGTTGTTTACATTACGTGCATTGTTTAAATCCTATCAGTTTAATGAACCCCCAAGCAAGGTGGCAATGAGACAAGGAACATAACTAGAGTCAATGGCTGTTAGACTGGTGTCATCAGTCAGTGATTGTTAAACTGGTATCATCAGACTATGCTGAATTGTAAGAGAGGCATCACCAGCCAATGTTTACTGCCTGGTGGACTGGTGTCATCAGTCAATGATTGGTGGACTGGTGTCATCAGAACATTCTGGCAGGTTGGTGTCATCAGAACATTCTGACTGTAAGGATGACATCACCAGCCAGTATTTACTGCCTGTTGGACTGGTGTCATCAGTCGAGGATTGGTAGGCTGTTATCGTCAGTCATGTTGTTAGAATGGCATTAGCCAGTGTTTACTGATTGTTACACTGGTATCAGTCAATGATTGGTAGACTGGTGTCATCAGTCAATGATTGGTAGACTGGTGTCATCAGAACATGCTGTTAGAATTGTATCATCAGCCAGTGTTTACTGATTGTTAGACTGGTGGCAGCCAATATTTGTAAGACTGGTGCCATCAGATGTTGTGTAACTTTTAGTTAGAGTGGTATCAACAGCCATTTCTATCTGATTGTTAGACCTGTGTTATCATGCAATACTTGCAATTTTCAGACTGGTGTCATCAGACAAAGCTGATACTTACAGTTGTGTCATTGGACAATGGTTACAGTTTCTTCGACTGATGTTGTCAGCCAGTGTTAACTGAGCGTTACTGAGTGACTTGTGTTATATCTTCATAATCTAATTCACTTACAAGGTTAAGAAGCCACGCTGGTTTCAACTACCAGCCAATCTCTCCCATTTCAGGTAACATGAAAAACTGTTGTTGTGATTCGTGCTTAATTTTGTCAAAGTTAGCCGGGAAACTGTCAAAGTTTATACAAAATCTTCCCAAATATTGCGTCAGCTTTTACAAAGAAAACACACCCTTTATTACAAACTGATAACCGTAATGCATCAGTCAATACACATTGCGATGGTTACTACAAAATGCAAAAACTACGTGGCTTGTTTCTTGTAGCTGGAAATGTTTGTGAGCTATCACGCTTACAAAAGGTGACATTTTTTATTGTATGTAAAATTTGTAAGATAAATTACAGAATGAAATGTGCTGCATAGATAAAAAAAAATTATGTCTCTATATTCTGTAAAATATTTTAAAGATATGAGTGAATTTTTAAAGGAAGGTAATCTTGTCTAATGTCCGTCATATAGGACTAAACTTAAAGCCAGTGACCACAAAATGTGATTCGTATAACGTATGGTTCTTAATTATGTTGTTTAATTATTGTAACCTGTAACATGACAAAGAAATTATTACGAAAAGTAGTTGCGTTTCAGTCTTTCTGTTGTGATATCCATTAGAACCCACCCAAACGACCTCCCCTCCTCTTTCGTACCATCCCCTTTCCACTCGCCCCCCCCCCCTCCCCAACCCCCGCCTTCACTGTTCCTCCACCTACAACTGCCCTCCCCCTCCCGCCCTCCATCCTCTCTCTGCTCCCAACTCTTTCTGCTCCTTTCGTCACCTTGCCCTCACCTACCTCCCGCCCCTCCATCGATGATAATGATGCACTAAATTTGAAGATTTTACCATAAAGTTTTGCCCATATGTTCAGAGAGGATAGTCCAGAAGAAAATTTAAAAATTTTGAATGATGGAATTCACATTCAATTCCTTACGGAAGACTAATGCGGCCATGCCAAAAAAATATATAAGCCACGGATAAATATAGAAAACAACATTTTTAAAACGAAAAACAATTTTATTAAAACGAAAAACAAATTATATTAACGAAAAACACAAATTTTGAAAACGAAAAACATATTAAAACCAACAACAAAATTTTAGAACGAAAATAAATAAAAAGATAAAAATCAATTAATATAGTCACACATTTTCAAACATTGGGATCTGACTGTGCAAGTGTAAGCAGACTTTCGATGTGCGTTCTGACAGCCTCGGTATGGATCAAGACCGCATTATTCGGCAATATTTCAGCATGGGGTTATCCTATGCTGAAATTCAGGGCAAATCTAGCTTTTGTTTTTCGTTTTAATAATTTTGTTTTTCTTGTTAAATATTGTTTTTCGTTTTAAAAATTTTGTTTTTCGTTTTAAAAATGTTGCTTTTCGTTTTAATATTTTGGTTTTTCGTTTTCAAAATGTTGTTCGTCCTTTTCAAAATTGTGTTTTGTATGTATACAACGGTGGTTTACATTGGTTTTTTGGGGGGGGGGGGGGAGGTGGGCATGGCCGCATTTGTCTTCCGTAATTCCTGGGTACCGTTTTCGAGATGACACCATTTGAAGTTGACACGTTCTGTACCCAAAGTGAGCTATAAGCAATGTTTTTCTTGAAATTTACATCCAATCTCCTCCCACTTTCATAATTGGGATACACACCCCCAACAATGATCGGTAAAGTGTTAACTTCACATCCACTGAACGGGTAACGTTGGAACTCTTATCCAATCCGAGGTCAAAAACAATATAGTTACAACAAAATAGAGAAAACAACACATTTTGTTACCAGTGTAAAACTATGACATCACACCTGTTTGATTCAAGTCCACCATTAGTACTCTCTGTTACAATGTCAACGTGATGTAGAGGGAGGGGTGGGGGTGGGGGGGGGGGGGGTAGGTGTACCGACAAGAATCGGTAAACATCATGAGAATAACTTCCCTATCCCTCCATATCCTAAGCGTAACTCAAGCTCTATAAGGTCATGAAAGTCTGAAGGTAAACAATTTGAAAGTCAGTAATATACTTGACGATATGAGGCGAATCAAGTCAACACCCCCTCCCCCACCCCCACACCATCCCGCTCCACAATCTCATCTCACCACTCCTAAGTACGGAAGCGTAGAAGGGACATTGCATTGACGAGTTACCAACTTGACAAAACGACAATTATCTGCAAATTGACGAGTTGACGAGATGGTAACGTGACAAAATTCAGAAAATTGACGTTTGACGAGATAACGGATCTCGTCAATGCAGCAATTTTCTGCAAATTGACGAGTTGCACACTTACTACCATCTCGACAAGTTGACAAAATTCAGAAAATTGACGTTTTGACGAGATAACGGATCTCGACAAGTTGACAAAATTCAGAAAATTTACGTTTTGACGAGTTAACGGATCTCGTCAATGCAGCAATTTTCTGCAAATTGACGAGTTGCACACTTACTACCATCTCGACAAGTTGACAAAATTCAGAAAATTGACGTTTTGACGAGATAACGGATCTCGACAAGTTGACAAAATTCAGAAAATTGACGTTTTGACGAGATAACGGATCTCGTCAATGCAGCAATTTTCTGCAAATTGACGAGTTGCACACTTACTACCATCTCGACAAGTTGACAAAATTCAGAAAATTGACGTATTGACGAGATAACGGATCTCGACAAGTTGACAAAATTCAGAAAATTGACGTTTTGACGAGTTAACTGATCTCGTCAATGCAGCAATTTTCTGCAAATTGACGAGTTGCACACTTACTACCATCTCGACAAGTTGACAAAATTCAGAAAATTGACGTTTTGACGAGATGACGGATCTCGTCAATGCATCAATTTTTCTGCAAATTGACGAGTTGCACACTTACTACCATCTCGACAAGTTGCACACTTACTACGTATACCATCTCGACAAGATGACAAAATTCAGAAAATTGATGCATTGACGAGATCCG
>JAIPMN010009546.1:0-21959 GCA_020650975.1 Apostichopus californicus | reverse complement strand
TGTCACACATGTATGTGTTCACTATATAAACTGTTGTTCAGTCTTCACTACTCCTCCCTTGCAGTGATAACTTGAACACCAATATTTGTATCCTTACATAAGGAAGACTATGTAGAGTATTATAAGAGTTCTATTTCGAGGGTGATAATGATAATCCATACTTTTTACTATTTCATACTTTCCATACTTAAGGTTTCGTAAAGTTTGGGTTGTCACACATGTATGTGTTCACTATATAAACTGTTGTTCAGTCTTCACTACTCCTCCCTTGCAGTGATAACTTGAACACCAATATTTGTATCCTTACATAAGGAAGACTTTGTAGAGTAATATAAGAGTTCTATTTCGAGGGTGATAATGATAATCCACACTTTTTGTATGTATATACTATGAATGTTGCTAGTTGTGTGGGGACTCTACCTGCGTGCACGTCTAAGCTTTTAATCTAAATAACATCGTGTGATAGTAAGCTCAATTTTTCCATAAGACCTTTGATCACAGATACAGGAAGTGGAATCATGTAAGCTTGATCCCTGTGGTTCGGTTTACAAGTTACGTGTGTGGTTAACTATTCCAATTGAATCTCTGGATAGCATTTAGATTTGGCGATATTTATGGAAAATACAAGGCAAAAGCAAACACCCTAATTATAAGAGAGCTATCATAATTGATGCATGGACAATCGATTAAAATCCTGGAAAATATATTTTTTTTCTTAAACTTGTTCAAAATACTGTAGCTCTTGTTGATATTGATTTTGAGAAATTTGTTATATAATTTGATACTAAAAAAAATCCATAACATTGCAAGTCATTAGTTTGACTAAACTTTCAATTACAAGTAGTTTCAAGTGAAAAATTTTGAATTTAAAAAAAAAAATTGCTCATTTGCATATGAATGATACGATCTATAGTATGAAATTTTAGAAAGGTTTAGAATTGGATGGAATCATATATTATGTATAATTTTCACATTTTTGTCAAAAACTTACTTGGTCCTGTAGGCATTGGTATCTACTGTACTGAACGTATTAATTATACATGTTAAATTTGGAAACATTGCCGGTCATACAGGTGATTAAAAGCAAACAGCTCTGTTGTAAAAATCTGTAAGGGTACCATGTGAAAAAACAGAATATTGTATCTAGTGAACTTATAAGTACTCATGGCTGTCTGTATCACCAAGGTAATCTCAAATGTTTAAATGTTCATTCAGCTTAAGAGCTGCATTCGGTGTTTATAATTTCCAGTGAAAATATTCAGTCTCAAGGCCAAGGACTACTGACTGTGACTTTAGAGTGCTCAGTTAACCCAGACTGATCATTGATAACTTGTCACATCCACACATTCAAGAGTGTACAATCCAGACAGTTGCTCTCAGGGCACTGCACTGCATCTGGTTGTCCCCTGGGGGGGGGGGGAGACATCACATAGGGTGTTGTCACAAGCCATGTGGCACACACCACTCTACCTTGCAGGCCTCCCCATTTTAATATAACACCTGAGTGAAGAAAAGCAGTAAAGATTGAATGCCCTGCACAAGGGCGCAATGTGTGACCTGGCGAGGACTCGAACGTGCAATATTTAGGATCGCAAGTCCCATCTCTTTATTCAGCTCTACCAAAAGGCTCCACGAAATGATGTTTTTTTTACAAAATATTGAATACAGTCTTCCTTGGATTTCCTGCGATCTTTCAGACAAATTTCTGTCAGTGGAATGTGCATACCTGCATTATTTTTATCATTTTTTTATTATTTGTTATGATCAATTGTTGTCTGTGTATAAACATCTCTCAGTATGACTCAGTGCAATGGAAACACTAACATTAAATTTACTTCGCTAACATTAATTCCATGGAATACTGCTTTAATATTCGAAGCTACGTACATGCAGTATGATTTGTGTAAACTGTGAAGAGCCTACAAGTAAGGGTATGGAAATCATCATTGCAGATATTGTATTGTTTATTTAAAGATGTTTCTTATGATAATATTGCCATGGTAACTTATTAGAATATTTCTATTTGTTGGCATTGACAGTACATGTTGCTTGTTACATCACTTGCACATATTTAAATGTGGTTTGAAGGTTAAGTATGTTAATGAAAATATCAGCAGTGAGTATACATTGCTACATCGTCGGTAGGAAGAGAGATTAAATGTAACATTAATAGAGTTCTATTATCTTACGTTGCTCTTTAATACCAGTTAAGGTGTTTACTTGTCAGCTTGCCAAAGTCTTATAGTGGAACCTTGAAGATAAGGAACCATGACAGTGCGCAATGACTTGCACATATATGACTCTTGAGTCTTTTAATTTAGCATTTAGCATTGGTTTCGTTCACACAAAGCAAAAGTAAATGTACCGTGTGAAAAGCCAACATTTTGTAAGTATATTCTGTGGTGCCAGTGTATGTAAGGATGGAAAGAAAAAAATCAGTGTATATACTGTAGTGTAGTGTGTATTAAAGAAGGTAACCTGTTCATGTTGTTCTAGTACATTTTGTATATAAACAACTGTCATTGCTTCATTTAACTCCATAATATATACAAGTTGCCATATCGGGGAATAATTTATCCAGCGTTGTGTCGCAAACTGCTACAGTATGCCAAACGGTCGAATTGCTACATTGAAGTCAAAAGATGTGTAGCAGTTACTTTACACGCGAATCATAGTATTTTATAACGGACAAAATCCAGAGCCTTCAAACTACACAACACAAAACTCGAACACTTATGTTATTCACTGCATCTACTGTATATATGTAACATACATGTATAAACACACAGGAACTGTACAGACACACACACCCACACATACACACATGCCTGTACATCCATCTATGTTGAAGGCAGTAGGTTACCTCCGACTGAAGCTCATTTGAGTTTAAAGTGTCCCTCGTTTCCATTCGCTTTTGTAGGACTACGCCGAAGACACCATGAATGAGTTGTTGGGTATCTACGGTTACGATGGCATGGACAAGTCTCTGACGGAAAATCTCCAGCTTCAACATTTCGCATCGGAAGACCAGGAAGGTGGAACTTCAGGTATAGAAAGATTTAAAAAAGAAAGATGGAAATGTTTGTTATAAATAGGTATTAAATGATGAGTAGGCTCCCATATGGTTCCCAGCTTAGCTGTGTAATGACATTGGAATGCATGTTGCACTGTTTGGGCTAAAATGACTCAAGATCAATAAAAGGGACTCCTTTATTTATTTATTTTTTGTTGTTGTTTGTTTCTTTGTTTGTTTGTATTTCTGTATGTTTGAAATAGTACATTGTGTTTTTTTTTCCATATCTTACAGTTCACATCCAAATTTACAAACCGTGTCACAAGTTTTTTCCAATTCATGTCACAACAGATGACAAAATCATTGGGAGAGCCTGTCAAATTTTCAAACAAAAATCAACTCTGTCAGTGTCGGCCCGCAGCACATTCCTATGCATTATAGAATCGGGGCAAAACTTGGGAATAACTGGTATGCTTTTAAAGTACTACTTAACAGCATGTTTGTGAATAGAACCTCCAGAAGAAAGGACTTTAGAATATATTTCATAATTTTGAGCAAGCTAAAGATTGTGTCCAATCTGTTAATGCCGCCTTTAGAACAAGATAAACAGTGAGTGGTGTGACCTTGTCACATGTTCTTGAAAAGCTCTAATTAAGCTTTTTGTTGGTTTCCCTTTACATGTGATACAATGCAATGTTTGCTTAGCTTTAAATGTACTCCAAATGTAAAGGTTCATCAAAATGCAGAAATCTTTCTGCGATTGATAAATGATTTGTATCTTGTAAGAGGTGGGCGGGGTTGGGAGGTGGGAGGAAGGGGGAAACAATTTGTAGCTCAATTGTTGTGACAAGGATCGTTCACTGCCTTGTTGTCAACGCAGTCATAAAATCTTACAAAACTTTATTAAAGTTGATCTGCATGATGATAACAGAATTGTATCAGGATTATTTTCTTTCCCCCAAGTGATGTAGAAACTTTACCCCATATATTTGAAAACAGGAGTCATCTACCACTGAATTATCCATTCAAAACAAGGTTTAATGAAGTTTAAAAGTGGAAAATGACAAAAAAATTCATAAGACAGTTTCTTAATAGGTCCAGACCATATTGGTACAACTCCCATCTTGATCCCTTGCTTATATACAAGATTTTTGAAATTTTATTTGAATGCTGTGCAGTAGTAAAATGTGATGTGACACATTACAAGGGGGAGAAAGAGGTGGGCACAGTGCTAAAACATTTCCAGTCATTGTAGCTTCTAGGTATGATGGGAAGAGTGCAAATGTAGTGTGGAGATGGGTAAGTATCGTCACCAGTAAATCCCGAAACCAGTAAGTTTGGGGGACGACCTTCGTATTTCACTTTGATGAAATTACAACCCTAACACAATATAAATCTCACTGTATGGTTTTGAGGAAACCACCTAGTCATACATAACACCATAAAATGGCATCCCCGTGTCAGGCGGTCGTGTCTGTCTTTTACCAGGTTAAATAATCAATTCTTTCAAAGAAGACGAAGAAAATCGTCAGTTTATTTGAATAGTCAAAGTATGACAAAACAGTGAGTAAATGTCAAGCTGAACAAAGGAACAGACTTAACCATGAAGCCGGGAAAGACACGCTTCGTTTAGCAAGCCAAGTATTGAAGATATTTCTGCTTTTAAAAATGTCACCGATGTAATTGTTCGCATTCGCATTAATAAGAATTGCTTTCGTAAAGAAAAACTTTTGTTTGTCTTTCATAGCTGTGAGTGTTAAACAAGAGGAAGGGGCACCAGAAGTGTCGAAGAAGTCCGAAGAAATGTCACCGGGTAAACCAACAGGTAATTTTTTTATATCAGTTTTTTTCCAGTTTTTTATCCCTTCCAGATTTCGCTACGGAAGCTCGACTTAAAATAGATGCGAAAACTTCTCTTTAAATGGTTTAAAATATTACTAACCTTCTAGTGAGCCTTCCAAGCTGCTGCAATCAAAATCAGCCAAGGGTCCTATCTTTAGTTCTACCAAAATTCACAAGCTGTTGCGATAATGAGCTTTTTGCACCATCGACATGTTACCACCGGCAGTAGCATGAGTCGGTAGCAAGTAGTATTTTACGAGTCTGTATGCAAATACAAGTTTTGAAGAAGAGATCTTAACATACACTTCTGTCTCTTAAACATGTTATTTGTTTGGCACAAACTGCAAAAAATGAAACCTTAAACTAGTCCATAATCCAATGTGTCTGTATACAAGTATTGAAGAAGAGATCATAGCATACACTTCTGTCTGTTAAACATGTTATTTGTTCCGCACAAACTGCACAAGTGGAACCTTGCAAATTTTTATAACCAAAGAGCATCATTAAAGGTTATCTCATTATGTTATTAGGGTCATATGGTTACCAATGTTGCAGACACCTGACCCAAGGTAAACTACAGCTTCTTTTTAACAACATTTGTTTTATCCCATCAAACTGTGCACACAGTGCCAAAGTTGGAATCCGGGGGGGGGGGGTGGGGGGTCACATAAATGCAGTTCAGGGGTGTTAGCAAGTGATGACTTGAGTCACTAAATAGCTAGAGGGAGTTCACTCGGACAAGCTCGTTCTCAGAGATAGCAACGTGACCGTTGTCAATGACATTAGACTCGAGTCGAGAATTGAGTCAGAATAATGACCTGACATGACCTTCAATTGAAGTAACCCTTATGCTGCAACTCTGTTGCAGTCCAGCACACAAGTTAACACTCTTATATATGATAACTCCAAAATTAAAGCTACATTTAATCGGTGAATTCTCCAATGCTATGATTTTCCTTTGGTGAACATAGTTTGGTCAAATTCAGTTTGGTGAACATACTTTGGTCAAATTCAGTTCAGTTTCATTCTGTGAAGAGGCTCTTTAGGTCTTCAACGAAACATACCTGGAATCCAGGTAATGAAATCTGCTTCGGAGTTCATACTCTTTGTTTAAACATGCTCTTAAACCTCCTGTAAGGATTTCTCCCTCTGATATTCAAGGGGTCAACGTGTTATCGCAAATGGATGAATACTGGCTTATGGGGTCAACAGGTTATCTGAAATGTTGGAAAACTTGGCCATTTTCTCAAAAATATATGGCAGTATATGAACAATGTCATGTAACTCTGAACAACTATTTAAAGGGATGAACTAGCTTAAAGTTGGTCAAATGTGTCTATTTTTCAGATAGAAAGACTGTTTTTTCTGGATTTTGAAACATTTTTGGTTTAAAAATCTATACTGTAAAATCCTTTTGAGTGAGTGAATTGATATGGTCGATGCCCACAGTTTAACAAAGCTATGCTGGATACTTGTGCCTACATACAGTGTATGCATAACATGTTAGGATTGTTCACCCCTGTCTTTTCACGTTTGGCAAAGGCTCCAACCGCAGTCATTGTCTGCTTGTGAAGAAAGGCACAGTATCGAGGGAACCTCGTAAAGGGTTTTTTTTTGGCTATGCTATTTATAAAGATGTATCTCCTTTTACATGATACATGGTATTAGTTTGTTAGCTAGCCAGAATAGATCTACAAAAAGTATCAGAGTTGCTGGTAGATTTTAAAAATAACCACAAGATCAGGAGGACAAGCTAACGAGACTGTCAGCTTACCAAATTTCATCTTAGGCAAACATTGACGAAAGACATTTTTTTTTGCAGTTTATATTTATGTATATGCTCGTAGGTAGTTGTGTACTTTGGTGGAGTTTCACCTTTAAGGGAACAGACGGAATTAGAATCGCCCAAAAAAATCCTGTTCTTCTTGAATCGTTTCTACAAGTGTGTGATGGTAAAGAATATTTTCAATAATGTACTGTTTATACCTGAGCCTCCCCACGGACAGGGTATACACTTTGACTTTGGCCAGCAAGATCAAATTTTGTGTCCAGCCCTGATTTAAGCAGTTAAGATATAATTCTAACCCACAAAAGTTTTTTGACATGCATTAACATCTTTTCGGACTATCCTAATACAAAACAACAAGAAAATTGACCTCTCTTAATTCTGATTTATAGTTATTGTTTTGCTATATAGAGGACGAAGATGAAAATATATTGTTTTCTGTTACGAGACTACGTAAGCACGAGTTTTTTATACCAATCTGTTTGGGTAATTCGACTCCATGTAAAGCCAGGTACAGAAATATATTATTCTCAACTATTCACCCCAAGCAGGAAGATTTGGTAACCTTGCTAAATATTTTTATTTATTTTTACATGGGATGTTATTTGATATCAAACTCTTAACAGAAATAGGACAAACCATGATGCTTTAAAGTCTCAATATGTGTTTGCTGAAGAATTTCAGAAAACAAACTTCCGAAGCAGATTCAATGTTTCTTATTCTAAACGCACTCTGACCAGGTGGGTTTAATGGAGAAAAGCTGTCACAATCGAAATAAAAGAAATTTATTTTCTGTTGTCCTTATGCTGCGAACAATTTACCGTAAAATCACTGCGACCGCCCATATCAGCATGTTCATTACACAAAATGTAACCTATATATACTCGTATCCTCCACTCGTAAGTCCTATGCCTAACGGTCGTAAGCAAAACAGAGAGATTTGATTGGCGCATGATCTGTTGCGCCGGGCTTGCAAATTTTGAGTGAAGTTTGTACAATCTACGGACTCGTTAACAAATCTGGCGAAATTTATTCAGCTCAAAATGCTTAACGACAGATCTATCAATAAAAATAATGATTATTAATATGAAAATTGCATAGAACAGTGTTATTTTCACTGAGCTTTGAGGGCAGTGAGCTGGAAAGGTCGAAGTTAAACTTTGGCAAACACACATTGAGACTTTAACACATTCTTTGGTTACCAACAGCTCTGTGAAAACTCATTGACAACTTAACAAAGTTATTTAAACTATATGTTGAATTGCAATTTTAAAAATGGAAAGAATTGATGTGACCTTGTTACCCTGGACGTATACACAGACAGTATGCCAAAACTGTCCATTGATGTCCCTTCATGTGGACTTGCACTGCACATGACATGTAATGCTTACATTAATGCTAACATCTTATAAAATCTCAATTTCCAAAGGGGTTTCAAGGTTTGATTGTCAATTTCAGACTAGTGTGTCACTTTTCTGATATTTTTGTTCTATTTCACTGTTAATGTATTACTGTACCTTGCTTCGCTTCTTGTGTTGCCCGAAGGTTTTAAATACATACGTGCAAGAAAAGTGACGAGAACTATCAGTGTAATTTTCTTGCTTGAGTCGCACGTAGGATCACACAGGTCTACAGTTAGAGAGCAAGGTCTTGATTTCTGTAATCAACATTCTCGGATACGATTGATGGGTTAAAAGTCCTTAATTCTTCTCGTACAAATGAAAATGTAAGAAATCTTTGTAAATATGAGCAGCTACTGAAGCTAGCAAACGGAGGCATACGTTCAGGATTTGCTGAAAAGTACAGTCTCTCTTGAACCCCCCCCCCTCCCCCTCTTCTTTATTGTATTCCGTACCTTGTTTTGGGGTGGAGGGGTAGTTGTGTGGGAAGATTCTCTCATTTTTTAATAAGATAAAAATTTTCCTACCTGACATATTCAAGGCATTGTTTGCCTCTAAAGATCAATCCTGATCAGCATATTGCTTTAAAAAAGTTCAATCACCTATTGACAATTGTCTGTGGTTTATATTGGCAATGTGATTCCGTCTGACCTGACAATGTAATGGAGAGGGATTAATAACTATTTTTAAATTATATAAACTATAAAATCATATTTTTAGAAGGAAATGAACACCATGAGTACTAGGAAAAAATCATACATATATGCTGCTATTACAGATTAACGAATATTAAACAAAGTGTAGTATAAGTTATGGATTGCATTCAATGCTCTTCTCTCATTCAGAATCAAACATATCATAAGGCTTGGCATTTATTTATATACTTACACTGTGGTAAAATGTCTCTGTAAACCGTGCTAAATAAACACAGGTCTAGTCCAGGTGGACCCGAATACGAAATAACAGACTGCATAATACGAAGTACAGAAGTCGTTCGTAGAGATTGACAAAACCGTCAGAAATTGTTGGAAAGCGTTTGAAAGGTCAGGTTGAAATTCAAAATGTATTTTTTCCTAGAAAACTCATATGAGAAACAAAAAGGTATTATGAAAATCCCAGCAACTCTTCCATGCGTACAGTAGGCCCCCCCCCCCCTTACAGCAGCACATTTGTCCACACATATTGAGTTATCTGATGATTCTGCTTCTAAGTTGTAAAAATAATGGGTTAGTGCCATATCATCCAAATCATTGCAGGTTGATAACCATTGAATTTGCAAAGATGTGTGAAACAATCTGGTCGCTGTATTTGCCACTTTCCAAAGCATCTTTAAATTGTCAAGTTTTTGTTTTTAACTCAGAAAAAGAACATTGAATTGAAAAATTGAAAAACAATAAAGTATAATTTTTTATTGTCTTAACCGTACAGCATCCTGTTTCCATTTCCTACTCCTCCCCTCCGCTCCCCTCCCTCTCCTTACTTTCCTTTTCCCTCAAATTGTCCCACCTTTGCTCAATTTGACAATAATTTTTTTCATTAATGATGTAAAGTAATACAGATCAATGACCGTGATCAGTAACAATCACAGCCTATTTAAATGGAAAGTGTGAGCACAGATGTTTCAATATCAAGGTCAGATAAAACAAAATAAAACTGTCTATCACTTTACTATGACAAACATTAATAGTTTGTTTTTCAAATGATGTGATGACTTTACACAAAATCTTTTACCATTGTTGAGAATGGAAACAACAATTGTCTATGGTGCTATGATCACTAAAAAACTGTTTGAAATCTGAATGTTCCGGAAGAAGGTTGACAATGTGTTTCAGTCTTTTTTGATGACCTGTGATTAATCTTACTTTCTGTCTGTGCCGAAAACCTTGTCATTTCTGTTGTGTGGAAGTTTCACTGTTTTAATGATACAAGGTCATTGCAGGAGATTTCTTTTAAGCTAAGAAAAAAAAATGGGGAAAATTTTTGCCAGCCCAATGTGAGTAGAAGTTTGAAATATTTCACCTCGTACCTGATGTTGTTGAAGTACCTGATGTTGTTGAAGTACTCACGATTGAATCTTTGATTCTAGGGCTTCGTTTATAAATATAGAAACTGAGCAGTCACATAATTAGTGAAAACTAATGTGTTATTGACTTGGTTAATTTGCCGATGCTTTTTTTTATCATTAAAAATATGATAACAGTGTATCACAATAGCATGAATTTTCAAATTTTTGTTCGATTTAATTTTAATGACCAATTACTCGCTTATCTTACTTTCAAGTGAATTGTATACGTTACATTTTTGTAAACATCTATAAATAGCTACTTTGGCACTCTGCCAAAAGGGAAAGCTGCAGCAGCTGCAAATCCCCTGCAGCAAGGCTGAATCATTATCAAAACAATAGAGACTACCTCAGCAGAAAAGCAGTGCTCATTGTGTGTAACAGCACAGCATTATAAATGATAACATCCCCTGCAGCCTTGCTGCAGGGTGCTGCAGTCCCCTTCCCATCATCCCACCTTTGACACCAGTGCCTTAAAAATTCTTGGTTGACTTGGTTTTTCTGGTTTTATTTTTTCTCTCTCTTTTTGCATCAGAGGGAAAAAGTCCATTTTTATCTTAATTTGGAGTCATTTGCATACCGCCTAGGAAAGATCTCATTAGATAGATACCCACAATCACATTTTTTGGCTGCTCTCTCGCAGATACCTGTGGCCAATCTGTAGAGGAGCAGATCATCTGTGCTTGGTGCGAATCGTCCGGTTCCAAAAGATACACCCTCAACACGGCCATGGCCTCGCAGGCGTTCTGCAGTGAGAAATGCTTTGCAGCATTCAGACGCTCGTACTTTACGGGGAGCAAGCCCTGCGTCCAGTGTCAAAAAGTCTGTCTATTGTCGGAAATGCACAAGGTCGACCACAAGGAAGTCAAACTGTTCTTCTGTAGTCCGAAATGTGTCGCTCTGCATACGTCCGAGTTGACCGGCAAGGACAGAGATACAAAAATCAAAAAGATGTTACAAAGGCGGTATGCAAATGACATTCAGCAAAGTGTTAGCGATAACGTTAACGGTAAAGACGGAGGGGTTGAAACTCCGTGTGCTAGCGAGTCTCTGCAAGCGAGATATAGCTTGGAAGAGAGGATCGGTCAGGTGAGTGAAAAGAGGTCACAGAGGTCATTTACGATGGACGACATTTTGAAGTCCGATCCGTCGGTGAAACACTGCGGAGCAGACAAGGTCAAGCCAGGATCGCCGAGGTGTTTCACAGGCAGTACATCTCAACCACCAACGGAGTCAAAGCCGCACAGATTACGGACGGAGTTTGGGGTGTTCGGCAACGATGATGGTGTGTTCCTGCCTCCAAAAACTGTCATGGTACCGTACCCTGTCTTTGTACCCGTCCCTTGCCCTATACCAGTACCCATTCCAGTATCAACTAAAGCTTTCAAGATGGCTCAGCAGCAAACCTCTAATTTGACTGACCCACCACAGCTGGCGCCCTCAATGCCACAGCAGGCAGCAACAGCAGCAGCGACGACCAAAAGCATCCCGAGCAGACAGAATCTGTTCCCGTCTGCCTTCTATCCAGTAACCAGAACTTCCTTACCCGAGAGCGTTCCTGGAAGCAGCACCGGCCCTTCCGGGTACCCTCCACTTGCCGCTCTCCCCCCGGAAGGTGTCTTTCACCATGGAGGAGGTCTTTATCAAACCTTCTTGCCAGTGCCCGATCGTACCAGTCTGAATCAGTTTGTGCGTCTCCGTGGACTCCAGCGGAGCGCGAGCATGGACCTGCCCGTGCGCCACTATCCTAACCCCAACAGTCTAAACGTGCTGAGGTCCCCGCAGAAGACGGTCATGGTACATTCACAGCAGGCCAGAACTAACAGTACTAAACACAGCGAACAAGAAACCAAAGAACTTTCAAGGTCAGTCAAGGAAGCTCTCCGCTCCCATCTCACGAGACGCCTCTCCCAGTCGGCATTGAACCTTACAGAGGTCGGCAGGTTCCCCGAACCGAGCGACGACCTTCGGCGCAGCCACAGTCTGAGCAGGTTACCCGTCAGGGGTATGGAATCCGTCCCAGAGGCTGAGCCGAGCACCTCGTATTCAACAGCCAATAAGAGGGAGAGAACGGAGGAACGATGGCATTCTACATCCCCGTCAGAAAATGGATCGGTCCCGTACAAAAGGAAACGAGAGCACAGATACCCGGATTAAGTCGATTTTAGAGCAAATATCGTTGAAGCTACATTTTGCGGAGGGTCATGACATTGTGTCATTGAGGATATTGAAGCGTCATTGGCCATTCCCCAAAGACACTCCATTGCCATAGCAACCATTTGAATATGCATATTTAGTGAGTTTTTAAAACAAAACTTAATGCAGTGAACGTTGTATAGTTTTGAATATTTGATATGTCATCACTCCCAAGCGTGAACCTTGTTCGAGTTGTTCTCAGTAACAGTTAATCGTTTCCCGGTACGTTTATCTAGTCGGTCTTAGTACTAATAGATCCTGGCAACTTCAACACAAAATGCAGCTTGAACCTTAATATCATAGATGTATTGAAGGGACGGCTCACAATTTCAGTGACCCTGTTTGGAAGCTGCTTAGAATTGTCGTGAAATTTCATCTTACAGTTTTATGTAGGGTTCTACTTAATCAACTGCACTGTCAGTGCCCCTACCACTTGCTGTACATACTGCCGTTAATAATCAACCCTTATCGATGGCAACAACTTCTGTGCCCCTTAAAAGTCAAGTTGCCATGTGAGTTTATAATGAAACTAAATCGGGGCTCAGAAATGTCCCAAACTCCGTCGAGTTTTGTGTCAGAAAACAGCTATCAAAAGCAGCTGTGAGAAACGTAACCAATAAAAAAAAAGGGTCGTGGCTCAGCGATCTCATTTCATGATCATCTTCATATGTATGTAAATCTAGAACTGTATGTTTATCGGGGGAATAATCTAAACCAAAAAATAAAACAATTCTGAAGATGTTTTCTGTCACTTGGAAAATATACCTTGGTGCCTTTTTCAATTTGTGAAATTTGCCTTTATGCCCTTTTTAAAGCTGAGACGATTGCTGTGGTAGTACCCCTTCCATTTCAATGAAAATCAAAGATAATTCCTTTAGTTCTTGATCTTAAAGATTCCTTGACCTCATCAGGATCATTCATTCAAGCCCTGGATAGATGGGTCGTAAGCTCGTAGCCAGAATTCTTCTTGCGAGGGGAGGGGGTGGGGGGGACCAATACTTTTCTAGAGAGGCAGGCGGAGTACTTATTTTCTAAAAGCATTCCTGACAAGTTTTCTCAGATGTGTTTAGCACCGAAAACCCTCCAACCCCCTCCCCCCCCCCCTTGTTGCTATACCACTACCTGGAAAGGTAGTGGTGTCATAATTATAATAAGCTGTTTTAGATGTTTTGCTCATTTTGGTTTTCCAAATTATTGCAATCTGAAGGAAGCAGAGTTGCTCGGAAGAATGTCGGTTCGGTCCCGGAGATATTTTAAGAGAATTCTTTCAGAAAAGTCAAAGATAAAAAAGTGCCTGAATATTTCCTTGAATTTCTTTACGAGGAGAAGAAGAAAAAATAATTGTAGAACAGGGTCAAACAACCGCAACAATTTGATGGTTTAAAACGAGGCATTGTTTTAGTTTTACTGCTATTATTATAAAGAAGAGAAAAGTAGTGAAAGCTCTATTAATAACATAGGTGTGAAAGGTTTGTTTTAATTAGATTATTACTTTCATTAAAGGACATAAGTAGAATGAAGATCCCATCTTGATTGCAGTTTGGGATCAGTGTCTATCTTCTCTATAATTTATTTTTATTGGAAATAATTCTTACTCAGTATTTTCAGAAATCAGTCGGTGAAAACGGCTGAAATGCAAGACTAATACCAAAATTTTCTATGACAATGTCGTCATGCTTTTTAACTTGTAAGCCAAAGGATTATTCGTTGTAGATAAATTTAAGACGCAGTTAAACTGAGTATAAGATGAACGATTTTAAAATGACCTATAAATAAGTTCACACCCTGTGAAGCAAATTTAGGGGGGTATTGTACAATGTGAGGAATTTCCTCCCATGAGCATGAGCATGATTTTGCATTTCACCTGTTCTTCAGGTTTCTTTATGCCATAACACTACACTGGTGTGCATACTGGAAAAGTTAACAGTATGCCTGGGAGAGGTTCCCTCCCAAGAAAAAGTCAAAAGACTCGGGGAAGGGGGAGGGGGGGGAAGAGGTCTTCTATTCAGAAGCGAGATATTCTAAATGATTTATGCATCTCATCTTTAGTTTATGTAGACCAATATTAGTAGATTCTTGCCTTTTAGGGGCAATATTATTGTCAGCCTGTGAAACTTGAACAGTTTGAGTGATGAGTCGGTGGGGCAGGGGAGAGGTAGGTGGGGCAGGGGAGAGGTAGGTGGGGCAGGGGAGAGGTAGATGGGGCAGGGGAGAATGTGGAATGGGAAGCATATTACCATGACAACAAAATGCAATTATGTACATTTATGTTAACTTTGTTTTTATTTGTTTAAAGCACAAACTGTATTTTATTTGATTTTCTTTTTACCCAAGGTTTCATAGTCATAAAATATTGAGTCTAATGTCCTATGTAAGGTGTGTATGATATGTACCAGTCTTGTAAGAAACTGCGTTTGGCCTACGTAAGAATGAAAAACTGTGTGTTACAACATTGCATTATGTATCACACCGTTCAATATTGTAGCCACAATCGTCAGGGTTTGTCTTTTCAAAGAATAACTTGAAGTCTCTGTTAATGTCTAGGCTAGAGAAGATGTTACAGGTTGCTCAGAGGGGTCAAGGTCTTGACTTTGGACTATCGGTTTACCTTGTTTATTACCAAATGCTGAAATCAAGATTTTTCTATAAAAAGCATGATTTGTCTCTTCTCTGTTGATTAACTGCGGTAGTCTTTTTTTTACCTTGACCTGTCATCACACTGCCCTTTGCATATGTGTGTTACAGTTTATGACGTAGACATTCTATTCACTCGACTTGGCATATCATGAGTAAGATTTCATTTTCATTTTAAATTCATTCCAGTAAAATTTTCAGACAAAGTAGGAATTGATAAGGTACAGGTAGAAAGTAAAACATTGTTGGCGCTGCCTCATTTGACCTCGATTAATCCCTTCACCAAAATACCTAACATTGCGATATTTCCACAAGTGTCAAAAAGTTTGGAGCTTAATGTCGTGACTTTACGTTGTAAAAATCGTAAATGTTTCACTACAACGGCATAAATTTATGCCATGTAGTTTCTTTTCATTTTCATCACTTTCAAAGACATGATGCTGGATCAAATTTCTCTCAAGTTTTGCAATTCTCGTTAGGGCGAAAAGAGAAAAACGCACGGCAACTGCAAAATCTTGCCCAGCTAGAATGGTTCATATCGAACAAATACGGATTATATATCCCCGCAGACCTGCAGTGACTATATATATATCATAGATCAAACACTATGCAGCCTGGCTGCATGATGCTGCAGCCCCCTCAGAATTCTACTTTTGACACAGTCCCTTTTTAGGAAATGGGGTCTGTTAAACCAGTTACCTATCTCCTCCTAGTATGTACATTCTTATCCTCCTAGGGTTCCCATTTCTTATCTGAAGAAAATAGGATCTTGTGGCAGGGCATAACTTGAGATGTTCCTCTACCAATTGTAAGATAAAAAATGTCAAAAAAACATTCCCATCGTAAGGAGTAGTTCAGTCGCTTTTGATTGCTGATCTCCTCCTAGTGTTCAAAGAGTAAAAAAAGTACCTTCTCAAATATAGTGAATTCAGTATAGAAATATTGTATAACATGTATAACATGGAGGGATGCCATGCTAAGAAAACAAATCTTCTATTGGATAGAGAAAACAATGAAGCGCATGTGGCTCAATGATGTCATAATTAGACTTGATCAAGTCTCCAGCCTTGCGTGTGAAGGAAACAATTATAAAATTGGTGTTTTTCTCCCAAATGGAAATTCTTAGCTGTGTTGGGGGGTGGTTGTTTGTGACATTTAAATCTATCACACAACAGACCATTTACTAATAATACACAGGTAGGCTCTGTGTCCTTTTTATTCTGTATCCTGTTTGAAATAATTTTGTGCCTAAAAGTCATGCTTTCTGGTACACAACAATGGGTGTTAGCAGAATTCACCACACTAGGTATTTCCCCCATACATTGTTTAAACTGTTTCCCTTGCAGTTTCAGCGAAAAATCTTTCCCCAAATGTTGCCAATCGTTTGCATTGAAAATTCTATTGTGCTCTATTTTTTCCTTTGGCATGAATGACAGTATTTTTAGTTTGTTGCTCATCCAAAATTGTTATGGATATAATTGGATGCATGCCAGACTGGATTCATAGAAACCTACGGGTTACGTTGTTAAAAGTCATGTAGGACGAAAGACAGCTAGGTACTGCATTATTGAGTATGAAGAACTTGAATTGATTTTGTTACTGTGGTTGTTAAGCAGATATCCTCAGACACTTTCTCGTTAGCTTGAGATTCTATGGAAACCTTAAGGTGCCATCAAAATGTTAAGATCTTTGTCTGTGAGTTTGCTGCAATAACATTGGTTGCAAAGTGTTGATATGATGACATTTCTGATGCCTAGCGTGATTAAACATGCCGTTGTCAAATGTTTAATTGAAGTGATTAATTGTTTATTTTGTTGCAAATTGTTAAAATGATGATAAATTATTTTGTTAATTTGCAGCAACATATTGAATTCCTCAGATACAAGGAACTAGTTATTTCGTTGCAAGTCGTAAATCAACGTATCATCTGAATGATTTATCACATTGTAGGAAGTTGATACTATATTTACAGACAGATCTTAAAATTATGATGGCAAACTTATCGTTTCCATGTTATCCAGTCCAATTAATGAAATAATTTAGATTGATTATAAAGTAAATCAAAGTTAAAGTCTGTCAGAGGCTGTTTCCCCATTCTAGTATCATATTAGTTATCCTGGAAGAAATGTTACAAACCTTCCGCCATGTGGAGTCTTGGTGGTAATAATTAATCCTGTTGGTATTAATTAATCCTGGTGGTATTATAGAGTTAATTATTATGCATTATATATATATATATATTACAGATTATATATAATATTTTATTATATATTATTATATTAATTATTATATATTAATTATGGTATTATTAATAATTAATCCTAGTGGTATTAGTCCTGGTGGTATTAGTTAAGGAAGGAAGAAGTGGTCATATTATTATTTCACCTGCCAGTTATAGTTTGTTTTTTTAATTAACGAACATAAAAACCAAATAAGCTAACTGGTCCTACACCTGTAGATGGTCAGTCACAGTTTGTGTCTCACCATGGACATGTAAGCATTAAGAGTAAAGACTTTGAGCTTAATTATTCATAGACCCAAGAAAAACCAAACAATGGAGTGCTAGTAATATTTCCAAAGCTTTATTCACCTTTAAAGTATGACTAAATCTCTGGAAGGGTCCTTTAAGGCTTAATCGATGATGTCAGATCCCCAGTGCAGTCCTCAATATTTAATGTTAATCCATTGTTTTATGATTTATTATTTTTTGGGAATGACTCATCCAAAACATGTTCTTTTTAAGTTCATACTGTTGGCAACCCGAGCACCCCTGGATGACCTTTAACACCATTAATCCTGGACAAATTTGCAATGCATTGTAAACATGTTATTTTGAGGACATATAAAAGTCATAGATGTTTTCCTATAAAGTGTTGCATTACCTCTGAAATGGTTATTTCTGGTAAAATTTTAAATTAAAAAAAATAATATATATACAGCCTGGATGGAATAGCAGTGTTTATTAACAGTCTAATTTTACTATGTGAGAACAAATTAATTTTACACCTTCTCCAGTCATCCTTGACAGACTGAGCTGTTTCCTCTTGTTTTTGTTTCTTGTTCGGTCTTCCTCTCTTGGATAGTAGAAACAGAGAGAGAGAGAAGTAGAGATGGTGGGGGGCGAGGAAGGGGAAACTCATCTTTTTTGGGCATTATTTACTTTTTCCTTTTTATAATTCTAAAAACTGTGATTAGAGATTTATCAAAGTTTTTATTACGTGTTATCTTATTCCACTTATTTGTTTGTAGTTTGTAGTTGTTTTTACTTGTTGGATGAAGGTGGGGGGGAGTAGGGTAGGGTGGGGAGGCAAAGTAGGATAGGTTAGGGTTGGAAGAATGTATATAAAGTTGTTGTGACTCTCTGGTGACTTCTTCAATTATTCAATTTGATACTTGCCTTAAAAAATAAATGTCTTTGAGTTTTGTACCTTTAGAAAAGACAAAACATCTATGATATTCATAATCATGAAAAAATGGAAAATAAAAAAAAAAAAACTCAGCAAAATTGTACTGACAAGACTATATAGTATATCAAAATGTGCCTAACTACTTGTGTGTTTATCACAGTGACGTCACACAGTACTATAAAAGCCATCCTGTAAAGGGTCGGGCTGTTTTAGAAGTCTCTTGTTTCAAAGAATTTCTCAGTTTTAATTATCCAAGTCTCATTCCAGTCAATAATTGTTTTGTTTCTTCTCGGACTTCCGTCCAGTTGTCCTCTCCACCGTTTTCATTTTCCCTTTCCCTCCTCCTCCTCCTCCCCCTCCCCGCCCCCACTCCCTTTTTATTACTTGCCAAAGGCTAAAGGTTGATGCTGATTGCATTTATGTGGATGTGCATATGTGAGTGTATGTGAAGCCCTTGGCTTACAAACATGATACTGAAAAGTACATGTACTGCAAAAGTACATAAAACTGAAAAAGTACATGTTGAATTAAGGTTCATACTTGTGGATATCCGTGATAAAATACAAGAACCGTAGTGAAATTGGTGAAGGTCAAAGGTCATATGAAGTTAACAAGATGTCAAAGTTTCTGGGGTTTTCCTTGGGTTTTCTCCTACCATCATCCCATCATAAGCAGCTCATGAAATTGTTTGTGACTTAAAAAAATATATTATTTTTATCATTTTATATCCTTGAAAGAAAGAAAGGCCTTGTTTATTTGTTTGTTTTTTTCTTCTTTCGTTCAGCTAAAGGTATTTTTGTTTCAATGTTTCAAATTAAAATATATATATATATATACATATATATATATTAAAAAAAAAAGAGTAAGTAGATTTTACATTTTTCAATGAAATTGAAGCAAAGTAAAAAAATGAGTGATCTTTTTAAGATGTGTACATATACACGTGGTATCGGACATTGATTTAGAAAAATTAAAAGTCCTGCCCTCAAGTTACTGTTTCTTCTTTTATTATTATATTATCATTTTAGTATTGATTATTATTATTCTTATTATTACTACTAGTAAGAATTGTCTAAGAATAGAGAGTAAAATGACCTGTACATTAGTTTGTGTGACATTTTCATAATTAAATATATCATGTACTACAACAAGGAAGCTCTCATGTGTTTTTCTTGTTCTGAACAAATAAAAAAAACATAGATTAGAACAGTGGCAGAGCGTCCTTACAGTCAGGGGGGGGCGGATTCCCCACCTGACGGACTCAAATGGACTGCTGGCGCCCTTTTCAGCTCTTTACCAGTTTTTACTTATTCGCGATTAGTAACTTTTATATTGCGCTCTCATCTACCTGTTGTTGGTGTAATTTGGCGATGACACCTATTTATTCTTCATTTATCTGCAAATTAGCCAGGCCCAGAAAGGGTAATTTCCGGCGATCTAGGGAGTATCTTTACTCCAAAAATGTCTGTACGCTACGCGCCAACCTGTGGTGGCGCTCCGCTTAGATAGTGTCGAAAGCGCCCCATACAGACCATTCTCGCCCCTCCTAACCAATACCCCTAGCTCCGCCACTGGATTAGAAGTCATGGAAGGATGAACAAAAGTTCTGGGTTAATTTTACGAATGTATCTGGGGAAAAGGAGAGGCAAGGAAGGAGTCACCCAATGGAGAAAGGAACATTGTGAAAATCTTGTAGTACATATTCAGTCGGCTGCAGTGCTTCGGAAGGCTCAGAATGTCATATTTATTAGTAGAGTATATAGCTATGTGCAGTTTTTCTACAGAGAAAGAAATATGAAACATTTGGTTTATGAGGCTGTTGAATTAAGATGAGAGTGTTCAATATGATGGTAAACATCAGTAAATTGTTCATATATCAGTGGGATAAAGGAATGATATAAGCTTGAAAGTGAAATGTAGGCCCTCTCCCCATCCATACCCCTCCCTCCCCCCCTGCTATCTATGACAGGTAACCTTTTCTATCTTGTGCCACTGACAGTGTTGAGTGCCTGATCGATCCATCTGATAAAACTTAGTTATGGGAGATGGTGACCATTAAACAATTATGTAAAAGGAAATCAAGAACCAGAGGTAGTGTTGCCCGGTAACAGGGCGCTGATCTGCTCCTCCCACCCCTTTCCCCTCCACTCCCTATTTTGCCTCTTATAGGTAAGAAAAAAATGAAGTACCTTTTCGTTAATTTATGTATTTAGAAAGTGCCCTTGTTACTAAAAAAATCATATATGCCCCTTTCAGTTTGAACACCACCAACAACCCCCCCCCCCCACCCAAGAATGAACAGTCTTCTGTTGGTCACATTTACTGATATCAAATCTTAGATCTGACTCTGATAGCTGAAGACAAAAACAACTTCTCTGGCCGCATCCAAGTCTCATCCCTCCCATGATGAGTTGTATCGTTAATATTCAGAATCCCTCGTCCTTGTGTCTTAGATAAGTCGAACAACGGTGCCAGAAGAAGATCGTCGAGTTCGTCTGGTTATCACTTGAGGGAACTGAAGACCTCTCCCGCTTCAGCGACAGCAGTTACGACAGCAGCCACGACAGCGACCTCGGCGAAGAGTTGCGGATCGTCAGCCCTCGTTAATGGCAGAGACAAGACATTGGTCAGTATCAGTATATATTGCAAACCTCTTAACATGTAATATAGATCGGTGGGTGGAGGATACATACAAGCATGCTGCTGTACCAATGGACTTTTATTAATTGGGATTGCTTTGTATGTCATACAGGGTATAAACATCAGTTGCTCATTTCATTGCTGCCAAGGCATAGTGGAATTGTTGTTGCATTCATCTGTAGTGTGTGTTAGATATATATATATACGGTATATTGCAGCTCTCTCCTGATGTCTGGATGCTAGAAATATATATATACCACAGGTTAGTACAAAGAGTATGGGGACAATGTTAATATTGCAAATGGATGAATTAAGGGTTCTTTCAGTGGCTGTGTGAATTCTAGAAGATAATTCACATATATACGAGTTAATTGATCTTTCGAAGTATATGTCGTATACGTGTTGGAGAATGCATTGATCGATAAATTATGGGTGAAGAATCATTTTTTAAAGAAGGAATATGCATAGTAACTGCTTTTTTAGTAAGTGCTTTTAGGACAAAGTAAAGCATGCAGCTGTTGTGTGATTTCTTCATCCTGCCATCTATGTATTCCTGCTCGTGTGTCAGAAATGAGGTCTGCATAAAATAATGAAAGTGGCTGTCAGTGTAGACTCTTTGCCTTCCATTGTATATAAAGTTTAATTTAGAACGAAGTGCGAAAAGAACTATTTTTAGTTGTATCAACATACGTGTATGTCACAATTTCTATGAACTGGAGTTATATATGATCGGGGTGTTTGTTTGTTATACCAGGTGTAATTAAAGTAAAAAGATAAAAGACATCTTTTCCAATTTCAAAATGCCATTTTAGGGCTGCTAAATGAAGCTTGAGCTGAGCCTATTTTTAGCTTCGTCAGAATAACATGCCTGCTTGTGTCTCGTTTGTTTGTGAACGAAAATTAGCTGTAATTGGAAAAGACTGTCAGGAAGTGGTCTTGTATTCCTTTGTCTAGAAAGTATCATTTTAGGACTATAAAT
>JAIPMN010009538.1:0-19053 GCA_020650975.1 Apostichopus californicus | reverse complement strand
TGCTGCTTTTCAGTTGGATGTTGAGGCGTCAAATACTTGCGGCGAGGATGCAGGACAAAAGTAAGTTGGTACCGAAGAAAGTAACTTATTCAAAACTTTCCGAAGTTTTGAAAAACATGGTGAAAAAGTAGACTTGTAATTATAGTTTATATTTTACAGAGCATCGTTGTAAATTCTTAATTCTTCGATTTTTAATGTAGATCTTTTGCGAATTTTTTTCGGGAAACGTAGGATATATTGTGAAAGCTGAGTGGCATTTTGAAGCCAAGAAATATGCCTAGGTTAGGCAACCTAAGATCATAGACATAGGCTCTAGCCTAGGTCTAAGTAAGGTGTAAAGGGGCCTAAGACCAAACATTCACACAATTATACAAGTAGCGTTAAACGGAGAGGTCTCTGCTAGGTCCAGTAACCAGCTGCATAGGGCATGCATTGAAGTTCGACAGACCGTGAAACTATGCCAATGAAACATCTAAATTATTTGCCCTAGACCATATTGGGCTAGAACAAGTTGCATTTGGCTCATGTAAATGGGATGCAGTACCGTTCACAAACGTAACAATAGTTTGGCATTTCACTATGAAATGTCACTGTTACTTGGTAGACAGTTATTGAGCAGATGAAAATAAAACATTAATAAGTACTCATCTCATAGCACAATGTTTGAGCTCCCATTAAGAAATCCACAAGTCAAAATGTTATGAGTCTGATGGGCCTAGCCCTTACACGAGTCAGTCACTAAACCTGGGGGGAAAGGACATTTGATATTGTATCTCCCACCCTTCAGAAAGTGGGAGGGGGGGGGAAATTTGTTCCCATATTCCCCAATGATTGATGCCCCTGCTTAAAAGTCTTCCAACTTGCACACCACATTTACCAGTACATAACAAACGTCAAAGTGTATTTCGGCAAAATACCAACACGTACAGATGAGGGTGAAAGAATGAAATGGTAAAAAAAAGAAAAGAAATAACTGACTTATTGCAAACCAAGCCAGGAAAGAAATGTGTTATATAACATATTAACCACTTTTTCTTGTTCATCTGTACGGTTTCCCGTGACACTCAGAGTTTAGGCTACCGGTAAGGTGAATTTGAGATCTATATTTGGGGCTTTTTGTCACTTCCCCCTCAAATTCACACAAAGTTAGATTTTTCTAGCCCGGAAGGATCACAGCCTGGTTTTACAACTTAAACAATATTACCAATTCAAGCTAATTTGTGCTGGACAGTTTCTCGACCATTTTTGCATAATATAAACAAGCTTCTACATGACTATTTCCACAGACACCAGTAGCACCGATGTTGTCCGTTTGTGCTAAACCACTGTGATAGCTAAAACATGGTGTTAGCTTAGGGTCTGTTGTGTAGTTGATTAAAGTCTGTGAGTCCTTTTTCTTTGGGCTGCATGATCAATACAACTAGTTAAATCCAGCAGTCACCTTATTGTTGTACTATCAATCATCATCTAATGGCTGGCCTGAACAAACAGAACAACTTCCTTCCACTGCACCAGTTTCCTCAGTTCATAGCAGCAGGTGGAGCTAATCAGTGTCGGGCTGCTTTCATAACATTGTGCACAGGTCTCAATGCCATTCTATAATACAGTTCTTCTCTAGAGCTGTCCCTCTCTCCCAGCACACTCACAATTGTAATCCCTAAACAGCAGGAACAATTCTTGGGGAAAGATTCCGAGTTGTTTTTCAGACAATCAACAAGCCCCATTCTTTGGCAATGTTGTTGTACTATCTGAAGAGAAAGAAAAGAAGCACAATGCTTGAAATGGAAGCTTGGAAAAATGCCTGAATGTTAATGCCAAGTGACTGTGGCTGCACTTTTACAGACACAATTGCTGTATATTATAAGTAAAATTGTAAGTTATAATTATGAGTAAAATTAATCCAGCTCTTGAATGAAACATGGCTAAAATGTTGCAAGATGGAAACATCAGTTTCAAATTCTGATGGTAGTTTCACAAATTATTCAACACTTTTCACCCCAGAATTATACTGTAAACCGTTTAGCATACGTACAGTATGCGAAGATAAATTCCTCAAGTTTTTTACTCAAGACCTTTATGCGTACTAGTGTAAATTTATCTTGATCTGGGGGACCATTGATGAAATCACGTAGTTAACAGATAAAACAAAACTGCAGAGAAAAATCACAGAGTCTGCATTACCCCTGACCTTTAAAAGAATGTTTTTGTTTGTTTCTCTGAGCATCAGAAGGTTAACTTATACCATTCTACATGAAGTAGAGTTTAATAGAATCTATGTGATCCACATTGGTTCTGTCAACGGTGGTCAAAATGTCAAAATTCACATAATTTTGTTGTGCTATGATAATAGCACCTTGGAAAATTATGGCAAGAAATGAGATATTGCAGCCTGCTCGTCTCACTTCCTCTTCACTTGAACACAGTTGTGTCTTCCTACCGTTTACCAAATTGGTAATTTTTTTTTATATACCTTTTTTATTATTGTCATCTTTAATGAGGGTAGTCCTGCTCAGTGCAGAAGCACTGCTTTCCAGAGGAGCCCTCAAAATAGTTCCAGCAGCAGGTGATAGTTCTAGGAGCAGACCTTCATGACTTCTGTACCTTAATATTTGGGAATCCTCTCTAGAATCCTGTTTCTGTTTTGCTCTGTTAATGTTTTGCTCTGTTTATGTTTTGCTCTGTTTCTGCAGGTTCTGTAGACAGACTGGTGCCACTGGGGTAACGAAGCAGTGCTCATACTGTGACTCCTACAGCTCCACAGAGAAGCATCCACCGAGGTATTTAACAGACATTCACGAGGAAGAAAATATGACATGGTGGCAGAGTGAAACCATGTACGAGGGCGTCCAGTACCCGCACGCCGTCAACCTCACACTATCATTAGGTAAGTAATATACAGGGCAGTGAAACCATGTATAGGTGTCGGGCTCAGAACAGGGCTGGGGACTAACTCACACTCTCAAATGATGTGGAGGTATTTCTAGTACCTTCGCATCACCTTACTATTACGTTAAGCTGTCCACAAGACAGTGAGACCGTACGGAGGTGTACTGTACTTGGGACACACAGGTTACTAATCTTGTGCTTTCATTCAGGTAAGAAACGTACAGGTACGACTTAAACCATGCAGTGGTGTGCCTATGACTGATACAAAACCAGCAGGTACAAAACCAGCAGGGCAGTGAAACCATGGAGAGGTGTACCTAGCAGCCAAACCCAATTCTGTAAGGCTCATGTGATAACAAGTGGAGCTGTGTTCTATGCACACTTCCAATAAATTCAAAATAGACCTACTGTAGTAGCTTAATAGGCCTGTTGGACGGTGTGTACGATGTGGACTTAGATGCCTTTTTTTGTCCAGCACTCCTGGCAAAGCATTCCAAGGTTAATAGAGATGCACCTAACTTTGGGTACAGTTTGTACTCTTTAAGGGCACCATCTTGACTCTTGAACCCTGTTGTAGCCATGTTTTTGCTCTTTTCTAAATTTGAAACCCTTGTAAATCTGCCACCTCTGTGAACTTGTTTCAGAACTTGTGTTGCCAGAAAATGGTCGAACCTAATTGTAGCGTCCTTTGATTTAAAGTGGATTCATTGTTCAGCTTTATTCTTTGTAAATGTTGTGAAGTGGATTTCCTATTATAGAAGTATTAATTTCCTTCAACACTTAATCCTCTTAAGTACCTTCTAGTTAACAAAGGAAGCTCACTTAATGTAGAGAAAACAAAGTACGGTGTCAATTACAAAAGATAGTTACATCCCATAGGTATGTACTAGACAATTGTCAATATTTATGTGTAGTTTACCAAAAAAAAAAAAACCAAGATAAATGAAAATGTGAAATTTAGAAGGTTAGAGAGCTATATGCAGTGAGGTAGAAGGTGTACACTTTTGATTGCAAATAGTTACGCATCAGCATTGGCCAAAAGTTTAGCATGCCAAAAGTTGCTAACAGCAGTAAAATGTGTGATGAAGTTTTGAGCATGGGTGACCATTTATATAACTATCTCGCATTTTTTTGGCGGGGTGGGGTGATGCAATAGTTTATCCTGTCCTTAAAAGCTTAGCTTTTAGGTGTGTCATAGCAATCACATAAAAACATAGCTGTTACTGAAGTTGAAATACTGATAAATTTTCTTGAATATAATTTCTGAAATTTGAAGTGTTCTGCTGGGAAGCACGACGTTGTAAGTTTTGGTATCCATGATGATAATTGTGTATGAATATTTGATTTAATTCAATCCTAAATTGCTGCTTTATATTATACTACAGTAGATAAAGAAAATTTGGGAACTAAATGGGCATGTCAGTCGGCTCTGCACCCTGCGAACACGCTTTTTTCCCACGCAGATTGCACATTTCCTGTATTATTATAAAGTGAACGTGATTGGTTGCCTTGATTGTAGTCCCTACATTGCAAGGGCTGCTGATATCACTGACACTTTTACTTCTGGTCCGAGACAAGTGTCCGTGAACTGAACATACACCAGTAATTGTCAAGTTTTTGAAAACTTGACTAATTTTGTGCTGTGTGCATATAAATAACTTGCTACATTTTTGCAGATTGTTTTATGAGGATGATTGTTACTTTTTTCATGGCATGGTACCATAATATCATCCCTTTTCTTGTGCCAGAGTTTATTTAGGGAGATGGAAATTTTAATTCTATCAATGATCGGGTTTCCCCTTTAAGCAGTACGGAGATGACACTCATGCTGTGTTTAGGGTAGACCCACTCTTCTGACAAGTTCAGCAATCTTACAGCACATACTCTATACACTGTATACATATATATTCCAAACAACTGTTAACTGACCCCAATGGTATTTGAATTTCAGATGTAAAATTGATAATACGCACACCATGCGATAGTATCGTCCCAGTGTGTACATAATGAGGCACTCATACTTGACTTTTTGATGGACTGCATTGATTAAGAATTCTTGTAAATTTGACCAATCAGGGAAGTTGGTTGTTCACAATGATAAATTTATTATGATATTAACAGATTTGTGCATGTTTTGCATGTTTATTGTGTGGTAGAGAAACATGTTCTATAAAGTACTGCGATTGGACACAAAACAACAATTTTATACATTTACAGTAATAAGGATAACGGACTGAATTTCTTTACATTTAATATGTATGGATTGCAAAACTTCTTGGGGAAAAATCTGGGAAAGTTTTGCATAAGACATTTTCATGTATTGCTCGATATCTAAAAAGAATTTGGTCGTGTATTCAGCAAAATGATTGTGGCACTTAATAACCCATATGTTCAAAACAAGGTACACATGTCCCTAAAAAAAGGCATTTAGGTTTCTCAACTCGCAGTTTTGAAAGTAATAATAAAATAGAAAATGCATTGAAAGAATTATCCCGAATTGATAAAAAACCCCAAAACATTACAGTATTCAGAAAAAATTGTTCACTTTATAAAGTTATCCAATTTAATCATCCCATGATCTGTCAGTTTCTGACTTTTCAAGTTCTTCCACAAGAAAAGATTAGGTCAGAGGTCGCCTGTACACGTCCAGTGTAAAAGGAAAATATTCTGTTGATCTTATCACAACAAGAACAAAGGAAATGCATGAGACAGTGCTTTAGTTCCCTCAAGATTTATCTCTGTTGTTGTTTGATCTGTTGTGGTTGACAAGTGAATGGTTTACATCAGTGTGATGATATGTTATGGTTTGACACCCATTGTCCGTATGAAAGTGGAAAGTACTTTTAAATTTTGAAATTTTTACCAGTGTTTGCCACTAGTTGGGAGATAATTGAATATATGAGTCCCACTCATGGAAGATTTGTTCAATTGAAGAGAATAAAATCTAATATTACTATATTCTAACTTTGCAGATTTAGTTGGGTGGATGAATACAACTTGAGGGACCCATGACTGACATATTTGTAAAGGGAATAGTTGCAAATTATTCACTGCATTCCTCTCTCACCTGTTGAGCATTATCTACTTTGTTGTCAGAACTGAGAAATATATTGAAAGCATTGCAGGCATTCAACACTCGAGATATTATAAAGTATGATTTGTGTTATATAAAATTTAAAAAAAAATGGTTTTTGAGAAATAGGTAGAATTATATCTACTTTTACAGAAAATCTTGTTGATCTATAACATGTTCAACAAAACATTTCCCAAAATTGATACATTTCCCTCATGCATAATAATATTCTGATCATTTGAAATTTAAAAGGTGTCGTTTGATTGGATGATCTACTTGCAAAGAAGCACTTTGAATTTTGTGTAAGAAGCCTAACAACAGAGATTGGGCGTTTACAATCTATTGTTGTTCCTCTGTTATGGCCTGCTTGTGAGGTTTATGTACTGGTCCCATTTGATGTCTGCTGTTGACTTAGGCATTGCTGGTCCATTCAGGCTTTTATCACCTCTGTACAAGGTTCTTAACTGGGAATCCTTGATTCTCTAGGATATATAGACACACTGTATGCAAACACACATACACACACACAGACAACCACAGACTCATATAATCTTGGCCTTGACTCTCAGACTGAGGCAGCTTCTTAGAATTACTGTAAGTTTCAGTCACTACTTTACAATCTACTTTGTACAGGATTTATATCACAAAATGACACATTAACACCATTCTGTTTGCCGAAACCAAAATTTGGGTAAATTCACATTTTGACTATAGAAATTTTGTAATACAGTATAGTAGCATTTGAACATTACATTCCTGTGGTTGATGCTCACTAAAGAAGTGAGAACATACAGAAGAGATAACGCTTTTACAGTTATAGCTACGTACAGTTACTAAAATACAAGGAATACCAATAAGGTGAAGTGCAAGTCGTTACTTGCTGTTGAAGGAGTTCATATAAAATACCATAAAAATGAAAAAAGAACTGCTGTGGTGCTTGAAGTAAAGTATAACTAATAATTAATGTTAATGTCTACAAATTTGTGCAATGTAATGCATATCTGCAGTGTCCAATGTCACCTTTATCTAGATAATGCTACTTATTTTAGGACAATTTTAGCAAAATAAATGTACCCCCTAAAATCTGCTGGAAGGTCAGAAATGGAGAATTTATGCCACTTGTTCAGTATCTTTTGTAAAGCACAGATTATACACAATATTTCCACTACTTTAGTCTTTACCAATCGAATTGGATTCCTAACTCATGTGAAAAGTGGGTAATTTTCAAATCTGAATGACAAATTTTCCGAGACTGCTCATGTACTGTAGTTGTAGACTGCAGTAGTTATACTATAACTTTCTGTATAACTTGTAGACAATCTATGATTCTATGATCTCATAACATGTCATTTTGACATAGCTAGCTTCCTTTCCCCCCCATACGTAGTACGGATCAATCTAAAACAGGTAGGGAGTCTATCACATTGAACTATGACATTTTGGAACAAAAGTATAAATAAAGACCTTTTTCATCCAGGGTTGTTACAGTACCTTTTCAGACTTGTCCAAGCTAATAAGGAAATTTCAATTCTTCGACTAATTACATTTACTTCCTTGTCTTCAACTTTTGCATGATATTCAGAGTTTGAAGATTAGATCAGTTGTCGTTGGAGTTGATCAGAATTTGTCAAAGTTCCCAGGAGTCTTTGGTGAAGATTCTTTGATAAAAAAAAAAGGATTCCTGCATGGCTAATAACTGTGTTGTTCATATGCCCATACTGTATGTATCTTTCATAACATTCCAACTTACGGCATGATATCTTAAGGTTGAAGGTAGAGAAAGTGGTTACTATGGGGAGTGGAAAGTGATGGTGACCCAACCAAAGCTGTCACTTTGCTAGATTTGGAAGATAGAGTAGTGCAGTAGTAGAGATAGGAATCATAGGACAGATAAGTGTTTTATACTAAATGTTATCCAAACTAGTGAGTTTTGGAGAATTTTTATTCCATGCCCGAAGGCAAAATAATCTATGTGGTGGTGTCTGTTTGTGTGTGCGTGTGTGTGTATATGTGCTTGTGCGTGACACATTGTTTTGTTTGTTTAACATGACAACTCAGTTTGCATTCATGAGCTATATTAGTAAGGTTTTGGCTGCTTTAGTCATTTGTGGAAGTCAAATGTCAATCTTACTGAACAACTACAGCTTTGGTGTATTGCACATTATTATTGATTAGTAAAGATCCCATAATGAGCACATTGAGATGAGATCAACAGTGGCCAAGCCTCTGTAACTCAGGAAGTCCAGCTTTGAACAATCTTATGATTTGAAGCTTAGATGAATTTTGATAGCTGCAGTCATGGCCGCTGTGGTGGTTGGTGAAGGTCAGAGGTCTTTTGAGAGCAGCAATGGTCAAAATCTGAAAAAAATTGTTAACAGACTTACTTGAAATCAAGCTTTGATGAATCACATTAAACAATACTTGGTAAGTTGGTATGCAGATATCCCCTAGTGTAATAGCTGCCCCTTTCTAGAGTTTTTGGTGGAGGTCAATGGTCATTTGAGGTCAACAATGGTCAAATTATGAAAACCTGTCAAACAGGCAAACTCAATACCATATTGATGCCTCTCTAAATATTTTTTGTGTATCTCAATAGATGTAGATTACCTCTTACAGTGTGAGTTCTTGGATGCAAATGTTGTTGGTGGAGGTCAGAGGTCATTTGATGTCATCAGTGGTCATAGTCTGAGATACCTTGTCAACAGGGTAACTTACTAGGTTCAGCTTTCGTGAATCTCATAATTAGTACGTGTTTTTCCCTTATTGATTCTGCCCGGGTAGAGTTTTTTGGTGAAAATGCTTTTGTTCAAGTTGGAGCAGTCTATCAATGGGCACAAAGCTATATGCAATACAGTAGTCAGCACATGAAAGTTGTTTAATATAGCTATCCCTTTTGGAGAATTGATGCTCTTATGTGGGGGGGGGGGGAGTAGGGTGGGAGAAATTAAAGAACACCTGGTTCTTGTCATGCTCAGTTTCAGCAAGGAGATGCCATTAGTTTATCTGGGCTGTAACTCAAGTTGCTTCAAACAGAGGGCCAAAGTGAAAACTTTTTTTTCTGTGTTTAGATCTCTGATATTTACACAAATGATTTGGTGGTAAGTTGTCAAAATATTTTACAATGACTGGAATGAAGCCACTGTTGCTTCCAGTAAATCCGATGACAATTGTCAACTGGGTTGATGCAGTACACTGTACCCTACCCTGTTTACCCATTTAAGCATTCCGGTGGTATCACGTATACTTACAAGTACCCTTTCTAACATACCTTCACATAATGGGAATTCAACATAATTCAAGATATTGTAAAGGAACATACTGTACATAGTTCGATATAGGTCAAGTACGATCTTTTTTTTTCTTTTTTCAAATATATTGGTCTGACTTCCACTTTCTTGATATCAGACAAACCTTACAAGAAAATAGGAAGTTGCCAGCTGTCACCGTGACTACGTAGTAAGCTTTCAGTCAAAGGTGACCAAGAATTTACAATCATTGACATGTCACAAGGTCAAAGGTGGCCAAGAATTTACAATTATTGACATGTCACGTGGTCTCCACTTGCACTTAAATGTTCTAGTCTATTTACCAAACAACATGTCCCAAACCAGTAACCTTTTAACACAGTATACCTTCTAGACTGATGATACCAAGGGAACCATTTGCCTCTAGCCTTTATGTTCACCTATTGAAACTACCAAGGCAACTTTCATGCATTTTACAAAAAAAGATATTTTTCCATTTGATGGTTATTTCACTATGGAATCCCACTAGGAACCAACACTGGAATGTGCTGTACTTGTTACAGAACCCATGAATAGCTTACCTGAAAAGTGCACTGAACATGGGCATTAAATCACAAGCTAAGATTTCCTACTAATAAACACACAACCTAAAGATCCACATCCCCAGAACTCACCAGAAAACTTGGTTAAAGTTGGTCGGTGTTATAATTGCTATCAAACCACTGGCTGTAATTTAATAAAGTAAAAATTGTAAGCAAAAAGTTCTGTGTATTTTAGGCATTCCTTGGTTTTGTTTGGCGAGCATAAATTCTTTTTTAGTTGTAGGACAGGATGACAGACCTATTACTATCCTAGTTATTAATCTGGGGTGATTGAATTCAATATCCTGATTTAACATCTACTGTATATAAACAGGGATTGATAAACGAAAAATTGCTCAGAATCCTACCTGTGGCTATTTCATCTCGTAACAAATATTTACTAAACCATAACACACATAATATCATCTCTTTACTTGTTCATTTGATTGGGATTGACATGTTTTGTTAAGCACTTCTCGTTTATAATGTGGCGCTAGATAAATCCATCGTATTATTATGATTATTATTATTATTATTATTATTATCATATGCTGCTACGTGTACCCTGCGATATTGTCCGCATGATATGGCCCTGTAATTCTTATTCTATTCTTTACCAACATTACAGAGGTCTATCTCTGACGTTATTGTGATAATTTTGAATTAGCATCTGATGTACTGATAACCACGAGTGGAAAGTTTCAAAGAAATTGATTTTGTTGTTGTTGTAAGAATTTAATTATCTCTCGCTCCTAAAGCATGACAATATGACCGAGGTGCATCAATATTGGTACATATTGATCTGAGGATGTAAAATTTGGCAGAACTGGTACCTACACAAAAAATATTGATGAAACTTTTGATTTCTGTTATCAAACAGTCTGTATTTTGTATTGACCAACATTCACCTTAATGTAACCCAGATAGGTTTTATTTTATTGTTTCATTTGCAGTGTAACATTAAACACTGATTGTAACATTTTCATTTACATTGACAGAATAAAGTGGTTATATTCAGCCACTTTCTTGATCATCAAAATGCATCCTGTTTGTTTTGGAATAAAAAAATATATGTATAAAAAATGAAGACACATGCTTTGGGTAAAGCTTGTTATGCCTACATGATAAGGTACAAAAGAGAAACCAGTGACTAAGAGTCTGGGAATCTTTTCCATGGAATGACTTTTTTCCGTCTCCTGACTGTAGCCCAGTCTTTAATAATAATAATCATACAGGAAGAGATTTGATAGAAACATTTTCAAAACAAATCAGACATGTGATATGAATTCCCGCCATCCTGTTTGAAAACAAAATGACAGTTCCTGGAGAGTAATACTCCTGAGATGTTGAAATGTCCCACTTTTATAGAAAGAGTAAAGGCAAACGTGGCTGCAGACATCCCCACCCACACACAATTGTTCACATCTTTTCTCACAAATGTCTGTGTAGGAAATGTTCTTGTTTGTGAAGAATATATATGTGCAAAATGAAATGAAGTGTGTTTTTGGAAATTTTGTATTTTCCTTGGGATATACTGTATATCCATAAATTTATGCCCAACTGTGATGATAAGGTGCTACAGATTGCCTTAACACGATCGTATCCGTATTGGGAAGTTGGTGCCTACTCTTAGCAGAATATTTTGCTTTTAATTTTAAAGATATCATACCAGCTCTTTACATGTGGTTGCCTAAAGGGGCCATGGGACATGTACTGTGAAATATTAAAAAAATGTTTACGAGTATCGAAAAGCAAAAAGAAGAAATGAAAAAAGAAGGTGACAGTTATTGGCATAAATGCAGAGAATGATTATGTATTGGATTACTTCACTGGGAAACATAATTAACAGTTTGCTAATTACTACAACTTAATTACCCAGGAATAATATATATATCCCGTATCGTATCGCAAAAAAGGCTATGCAGATTGGTGAGATTGCTAGATTTTGTAGAAATAGTTTAAAGGCATACAACAGATTAGTTAGTGCACAGATAGTATATTTTACTTATAATCTGAGATAAAATTCGGAGCCTTCACATTGCTACACAAACTTTGCACACTAACTTATTCTGCTGGTTACTTTACTGTGTGTAACTCTGTCTCATAGCTAGCGCTGTGTTCTCCAGTATCCCCGGTTATTAAATGTGAGGATGTTATTTTGATTTCAAAGCTTCTCTCCAAAGCTCTCAACTGACAAGTCGATGAAAGTCTCCGACAGCTGATTGGAATGGGTTTGATGGTGAGGTTGACCGACATTTATGATTTCTGGATAAATGTCTCCAATCTCTCATGCATGATTTTTAAGGTCTCAACTCTAACCTAATATCGGAATTTTGACTCTCCCGATCCAGGGGAGATCATTGAACTACTCTGCAGTAATTAAAACTAAACAGTTAAAACATCCCAGTGCTGAGGGAGTCATAACAGATATGGATGTGGTAGTGTATTTAATACCAGGGAGCTGGTGTGTTAACTTGTAACTTGGCCTTGTGTGATGTCGTTGCCTGAAGGGGGTTATGGATGCGTCCGATGATGTTGTTTGTACTGTTCCGATCCATCTAACTCTGTAGAATGATCGGCCGTTGTTCTTTAAACAAACAAAATTATGAAGAATAATGCATGTTGAAGGAAAACCCCTAGATAGGTATATTGGAAACATGTGGATAATTTAAGAAACCTTATCTTCTTTGAAAATGAACCAGTGGAATTTTTTCGCAACCAATTTTTGTTTGCTTACAGGTGGTGTGTAGAGTCGCAATCCTTTTGCAGGTTGACGAAAACTTGAGTGAAAAACCGATATTGTATGGAAAATTGGGCAAAAATTAATACAGGGTAGAAGGCATAAACAGACAGTTACTTCTACAGATGGAATTTAGTAAGAGACTAAAAACAAAGACGAAGGTGGAGAAAAGCTTGACTTTGATCTTTAATTAACAAACAAAATTAAGTAGAAGAATGGATACTGTTGAAGAAAAAGGACCGAGCATGGTACACCGAAAAAAGATCGGGATAAGTTTGGAACTGTATTTTCTTTGCTAATGAACCAGTCAAAAATTTGGTGTACCACTGGTTGATGCAGACAGGTTGTATTTGTCGCATATATTTATCCTGCGGTAAATCCTTCTGTTCTGATTGGATTGTTGTCTGGAGAGAAGTGTTAACGAAAATTATTCGAATCAAGAGATGAATGTACTTCCCGATGTGTTATGCTTTATTGTGCATTTAAATTGTGACATACAGTGTCACAGTGGTACTGTAGTTTCGTCTTGAACAGAATTTAACCTTTAACCTCTTGTGTGAATGAAGTCATAACAGCAATTTGTTTTCTCTGTCATTATTTTGAAAGGTTGTCCAAAACCATGAAATGAAGATGAAAGTTATTATAGTCTCCTTCTGGTAGAGAGTCTGTACTTGAAATGAATTTGAAAAGCTTTTGACAGTAGAATCCAGGGAATAAGTTATCGGGTATTATACAACACCTAATTATATTCCGGCCATTTGATTGGTCAATTGCTCATCGATTGCATGCAAAATCCGCTCTATTGCACTCTATGAAAGAGAACCATGGGTTATACTTTTTTGCCGATAGCACTTTTTTCAATGGTAAGAGAGCAGAGAAAGCTGTCTGTTCAAAACAATCTGTTGCATGAGTGCATTTTACATCCAATTATATCCATATTTGAAGGTGTTGTATAAAACAAATAATGAATGGTTTCCATTCGTGCAATAGTGCAAATATTTCATTCGTTGAAAGATGGAATGTTCCATTCAACTCGGCTGCGCCTCGTTGAATGGAACATTCCATCTTTCAACTCATGAAATATTTGCACTATTGCACTCATAACCATTCATTATTTGTATATCATTTCTGCAAAATGTTATGCAAAATGAGCAAATTGGGCCAATTACTACACAAATGCACATATGAATAGCAGTTTTAGTACACTACATATTATCCAATTCGTAAACTAGAAAAAATGCAACACAAAATGTCAACAATAAAATGCTTCCCTAGAATCTTTAAACTACTGTATTTTTTGGATTCTCCTTACATATGATAAAGTTAAGTAGTTTGGTTTAGACTGTGATAATTTTACCATGTACCACATGTAGCTGTGTTAAAGGTAGTAGTAGTAGGATCTCTAGGAATGCAGCTTTGATTGATGTACATAGAAATGCCTGGATCAAAGTCTGTATAGTCTTTTGAATAAATAGATACCAAATGAGACTTGTGTATTCAAGACAGCCCGGCCTCCCTGAAAGAAGTTCCTGGCTTACACTGTTCTCTGTTTGATGAGGAATGCAGTGAATTTTCAATGGATTGCAGATGAGCAGTATCTCAGGAGAGTATATAGTATTGTACATACCTGTATGTATACCTATATGATGTATGTTGGTTGTACAAGCTGAAACATTTTACCAATGGAGATCTGTCATCTGGGTTTATTAGCCTCTCCAAATACTTAAAAGTGCTCGTACAGTATGGTGCACAGCTTTTCCCTAAAGTCAGAATGTTGGCAGAAGAACAGTACTGATTATTGCCCCCTTTATATGGAGGAGGAAGATGGGTTTTCAGAACCCTGTAATAGATGAGTAGCAAGGGTCTGAGAATTGGAATTAGACAATAGGACTGGAGAGAGGGGGTGGGGGGGGGGGGTTATGTGGAGGTGGGGACATAGGGCTGAAAGAGGAAGGAGAGGGGGTGTTTTTATGGAGGTGGGGACAGCCGGACTGAAAGAGGCAGGAAAAAGGGGTGTGATTTGGAGGTGGGACAATAGAACTGATGGAGGCAAGAGTGGGGGTGTGATGTGGAAGTGGGGACAATAGGACTGATAGAGGCAGAGTGGGGGTGTGATGTGGAGGTGGGGACAATAGGACTGATAGAGGCAGGAGTGGGGGTGTGATGTGGAAGTGGGGACAATAGGACTGATAGAGGCAGGGGTGGGGGTTTAATATGGAGGTGGGGACAATAGGACTGAAAGAGGAAGGGAAAGGGGTGTGATTTAAAGATGGGGACAATAGGACTGATAGAGGCAGAGTGGGGGTGTGATGTGGAGAAGGAGGAAGATATGAACATCGAAGGAAGTATTGTAGTATCTGTTTGGCTTGGTGTGGAGTGGAACTAGGATTTAAGAGGAGAGACTTAATGTAAATTCCAGTTTCAGTAAAAAACAAACAAAATGAAGATTTCTTTTGGGAACAAGATTCTGAATAATCCTGCAAGAAACAGTAAATTGAGATTGATGCTAAAGTACTGTAAGAATGTAAAGTGTAATCCTCAGTAGAGTCCCCTACCACCATCCTTTCCCTTCCCTACTACCCCCCCTTTACCTTCCCTACCAATCCCCTTTGCCCTCTTCAACATCTACGTTTGCCCCCTCATTCTTTCTCCTCTCTTTTTGTCTTCATCCAGTCCTTCCCTTTCCCAATATAAACCAAATCATGATACATGAAAAATATTACTTTACATAATTATCATCTGAATTAATGACACAAGTTGGATTGTTTATCCAATGTAAAGATGGAAGAGTTAGCATTTTGACCAGAAAGACTTGTGTCATTTCAATTTCCAATTTTTTTTCTCTCAAAACTCTTGGCATGAAAATCGCAGAAAACATGGAAAGTAAATAGGTAGACCTACTGTATTTTAAAACCTCATAACATTCAGTGTAGACACAAGGCTGGTTTTGATCTAAAAGCCTTGTAAAAAGGACCACCACAGAATTGATTGAAAGACTGGGACCTATCCTCTTGAGGGTGAACATCCTGTATCTGGTTCTATTGTTTCATAACAGAAACTCTAGTTGTCATTGGTGAATTTTTGGTCTCCAAGCTCATTTCCATCAGACTAACAAACCATGATGAGAAACATCTGCCCTCTGCAGAGTTTCAAGAGTTTATTCTCACCCTGAAAGCATTTTATGGCAGTCACAACTTTACGATTTATTTCTTTCAGAATATGAAATATTTACTGAGTGATTGAAGATCTCGTACTGTTAAATCTGAGGTGAAAATTTTGGCCTAAAAAGTGTAGAATTATAGAAGGGAAGGTTGGGAAAGAGGAAAGAGTTAGGGACCATGAGGGGGGGGGGGAGTGCAGGAGGGAGGGGTGTGGGTGGGATAGACTACATTTACCTCATAGCGGGCTCTGATAACATTGACATTTGGTCTGAAGCATTGCAGTAATGTATAAAGAATGTTTGTATACTTTTCCCACAAAGGCAATTATGCACCTCTAATGTACAGTTTCAATGTTATTTCAACTTCACTTTGGTACATTAAAACCCCATGATTTGATTTTTGTCGTACATTCAGTACTAAAAGATCACATTTGGAGTCAACTTCCTCGTCAGTAACACCAACTAATGATAAAGAACACAACTATAACAGCTACTTCTCAGCAGCAGGTTCTTCAAACTTGATAAAGCCTTTCGTCAAGTGTTTTTTGCCCCGGTGTCAACTGCCTCTGGGAACTACCATTCACAGCGCTTTCTTGTGTTACTTGGTGTTAGTAAACTCCAGGAAACTACCTTGTTGTTTTAGTCAAAAGATTTGCGGGATCGGAGACATGGCTTTGTGATTACTCATTGCTGATCTCATAGGGGAAAAAAAAGGAGCAAAAGAATAAACATAAAAATAAAGGGCATGAAATGTTAAATTATTGCCACCTGCCTCTAAGAGATCTGGAATTATTGAAAGAGATTTTGATACATGTTTATACCTTCAAGGTGGAACCGTTTAATATTGGTTTTTGTATTCAATAGTTAAAGTTGTGGTTTGGTTGAAAGTTCATCCTCATGGGATATCATATTATAATTTACAGAGCCCACAAATCCAGACATATTCTTTAAAATTATATGGCTGAGTTGCTAAACTGGAAATATTATCCTTGTTGCTTAATTCATCAAGAACCACCTCTAAAAATCTATTTCAAGTTGCAAAGAAAGGGAAGCTTTAGAGTCAATATCAGTAATCTGGAGGAGGTGAAATCTTTTCATATTTACTTCGCTCCTCGCTTACCTGTCTCCCCACAACCTTAGCACCTCCTTCTACCGTGCCTAGAATGAACTGGTAACCTTTTAACACTGTGCGCCCTCTATGACCGTCCTGACCCCCCAGTCTATCTCTCCGGAATCTATCCCCCCGGAAATCTTTTCATCTCTCATGGTTTTTCTGTTCAAGTTATGATATTTGTAGTTAAAAACTTAACTATTCACACTAAGATTGATAGTGATGCTACAAACTTCATTTTGCCAAAATCATGTAATAATGAACACATTTCTACAAGACTTGAACAGTTTTGAAAGTTGAAACTATAAAAAGAGGCATTCAAATTTACCATGTCATCCTGCTGTCTTTAAAATTAGATTCTAAATCTGAGCATGCCTTTAGAAGTTATAGATCGGACGTGTCCACAGAGTACATTCATATGTGGACGTGGACAAATGGTACTGAGCTGCTGTTTGTAGGTCGTGACTTAAACTTTGGCACCCCTGGAGAGGGACAGGGCAAGTCATAACTAACTCTGGACTCAAAGCAAAACTGACTCGGTAGCTTGTGTACGAAAATATAACAGCTCAGGTCTTTAATGTGTCGATATATGTGTCAGCTGTGGATAATTTGCACAGCATGTGTGTATGGATGAACGCAAAGCACCAGCCAAAAGTATATCCTCCTGTCATATCAATACAAATTATTCACTGTTTGTAGAATACTTGATATTCATCCAAACCCATTCCTTGGTGCTGGAATATCAACAGAGGTAGTGGGCACCGTGGAAGCTTTTGCCCTTGTCGCACAATGTGAATATTTTTTATTTTATTTATTAATTTTTTTAAATTTAAAAAAACTTTTTTTTTTGGTCTCTGCTATATTTTCACTGAAAGGAAGTGAGTTCATTGTGAAAATATATACAGAAGAATTGCAAACAAACAGTGCTCGTAACTTCCGATAATAATGTACGTAGGTAACTGTTTGGGTGCATAAACTTGTTGAGAAAGCGGGGGTGTGAAAACGGGTAGTAAAGCTGAGTGTCAATCTCCACTAACTTTGGTCGTTTATAGTAAATCAGTTTGTTGCAAGTATTTATAGGTATTTCTTGAGACGAACGCTTTAGTTCATTCACTCTACAGTCGCAGCCTATTTTATTTGTTCTGAATTTGACGCAGCGACTTAAGGAAAGGTTAGATATGCATTTATACACAAAATCTTTTACCTTAATAGTCACACCTAGTTAGCAGTAGAAACAGTACCATTAGCCATAATCTTTTCAAAGGTTTACAAATGAGAATAGAAAGTAAAAAAAAAAAAAAAAAATTGTGGGACACAGAATTTCTGCATTTGATGAAACTTTTTAGTAACATGCTAATTTGGAAGTGTCAAGAAGTGGTAACCAACGTGGTCTCGTAGTCACATTGAGGGATAGAGTATGCAATGTAAATATTACATATAACGTCCACGGGTGTGTCATGTAATATGTATGTGAAGCCAACAATTACGACGTTGCATGGTTTCCAGCGACTGAAGCACGTCTTCAAATGAATAAAATGGTGCTTTTTTTTTATTCCCACACATTTTTTCATTGTGAGCTATTTTAAATGATTCTCTACAGCCCATGCCTTAACTTTGGTTTCACAGTTTTCTACTTCCACGCTTCTGTTGATAAGGAAGTAATCAAACAGGTTAATTACTGTGTGAAAACAATAGCAGGGACAGGAAGTACACTAGTTACAGCACTGGGTACTGGCGCTCACCGTACGACAAAACAACACAGTGCGGCCATGGGAATCGATCTCGGTGGGGTTACAGTGGATGAAGATTTTGGCAGGAAAGGGTCTCACCAGGAAGCAATCAGATATAGCTGTGAATGTCTGGAATTGAGCCGCCAGGTCAAACCCCTTCTATTCTATACTGGAGTACTGACTACAGAACAAAACTGTGTGTACTCCTAGCAAGTGTGCTTCATAGTGTATTGGTCACACAACGGCAACCCTTTTGTTCGGTAGACATAAAGTAGTCATGAGATTTTATCTTAGCCGTAAGATATTAACAGTTTAGATACTCTCAACAAATGGGGACTAAAATATTGTCAAGTTCAAATTAAAAAGTTTAAATTTTTACGTGCGGTATATAAATAAGTTCACTTTTTCTTACAAGACTCCTAGCAACAAACAGTGCACTCCCCTTTGTCTAATGATATGGTCCAACCAAATTGGTAACTTTTATTGATAAATAATTTAACAGCTTTCTAACAGGAACTTTTGAAATG